>BQNB010050116.1:10833-41680 GCA_026074375.1 Tanacetum coccineum | reverse complement strand
CCTTTCTTCGATGCATCACTGTATATCTGAAAACCACCGGAACCAGATAGAAGAGTCAATATCGGAGCAGGCACCAATCTTCGTTTCAATTCTTTAAAACTCTCCTGACGCTCATCCGTCCACACAAACTTCTCACCCTTTCTCATCAGCTGGGTAAGAGGTAAAGCTAATCGGGAGAAACCCTCAACAAAACGTCGGTAATAGCCAGCAAGCCCCAAAAAACTTCTCACCTCCGTCACCGTAGTAGGTCTCGGCCATTTGGTGATAGCCTCAACCTTTGATGGGTCCATAATGATGCCGTTTGCAGATACAATATGACCAAGGAAAGCGACTTACTGTAACCAGAACTCGCACTTTGAAAACTTCGCATACAACTTCTTCTGTCTAAGGATCTCCAACACAATCCGTAGATGCTCTGCTCTTCTTCAGACTATAGAGTAAACGAGGATACTCGTCCGATTGAAAACAATAACAAACTTATAAGGTACTCGTGGAAATTACGGTTTCATCAAAATCCCAAAACACGCAGGAGCATAAGTCAGACCGAATGTGCATAACCAAGAACTCGAGTGGCCAATAACGCGAAGAAAAGCAGTCTTAAGAAAAAAAATAAAACCTTCACATTCACAACGAAGCTGGTGATAACCAGATCGCAATCAATCTTAGAAATATATTTGGCCCCTTGCAGTTGGTCAAATAAATCGTCGATTCGCGAAAGAGGATAGCGGTTACGAATAGTAATACGGTTGAGTTCGCGGTAATCAATACACAAGCGCATGCTCCCGTCCTTTTTTTTAACAAATAAGACCGGTGCACCCCATGGTGAAACACTGGGTCTAATAAAGCCATTCTCCAACATCTCCTGTAACTGCTCCTTTAACTCTTTCAATTCAACAGGTGCCATACGATACGGAGCCTTTGAGATAGGTTCAGCACCGGGAATTAACTCAATGCCAAATTCAATCTCTCTAGCCGGAGGAAGTCCAGGAAGTTCATCGGGAAAAACATCAGCGAATTCACGAACAACAGAAAGATTTTCAATATTAGGACTCTCCAAAGATGTGTCCATAACAGAAGCCAGAAAACCTTGGCACCCATGAGAAATCAAGGTACGTGCCTTCATAGCAGAGATGAGCTTAACGGACTTAAGCGGTGAGGAACCATGATAAACAAATTCAGGTTGGTGAACGTTACCAAAGATCACAGTCCTAGCATAGCAGTCAATGGTAGCTCGATGAGAAGCCAACCAATCCATGCCAAGAATCACATCAAAGTCGAGCATATGGATAGGAAGTAAATTCGCAGGACGAATACGATCATCAAAACGTAGAGGGCAGTTAACATATTCATGGTCAATAAGCATATGGTTCTTCATTGGGGTTGAAATGATTACACGTTCAATTAATGGTGTAGGATTCATATTAAGTTTCTTAGCAAAAGTGGTAGATATAATAGAATGTGTAGCCCCAGTATCAAATAAAACGAGCAGTAATCATGGCCTCGAAGTTAGGAACATCGTCATCCGAGTTTCTACGGGTAGTCACCATCTGAACGATCGAGAAAACGATTAGCAAACGAAAACAAGATAGGTTACGGAAGAGAGTTACGCAGAAGGAACCTAATGTCTACCCAATCCTCACAGACAAATGTCTTGAAAAGAAACAATTCATATTATCAAACTAAGATCTCTAGGGTAAGTTCCCACTCAGGCACTCATAGCTGAAAGCAACACAGGCTCCTAGCTTTAGATACCTGCGAGGTGAAAAGAAAGTGCGGACTGAGTTACAAGCCAGTGAAAGTTATATTTTATATCGAACGTTTTAAAAGTTAACGGACAATCAACGGATACGATATAAGGTACAAAGGATATCTCAATACATGATAAAGTGGATACCAAATATAAGGTAAGACAAAATCAGAAGTTCAATTCATAGTTAGGTAAGATGAATCAGAGAATCAAATTAAGTTCATTCTCCAAAGCCCCAACAAATCTTTTCATAGTAACCTATGGAGTAGCTAGCTCAAATGTGAAAGAGTGATTGCACCAAACATCTGTCACCAATATCCAAATATCATAATGTCAGAATATCGAATACAAACAAATTAGGATGCTACCCATACGCCCTTAAACAAATAATATTTTCATATTGCGCATATAATATTCAAATGGGAGACGGCGTTGAGAAATCACTCAATTCACAAGGAGTCATGTCAAAGGTAGCATCAATGCACGGCCCTGTTACCTTCATGGGCTAGGGAAACAAATAGTGGCTTGGTTCTCAAATACTGAAGGGTTCAAAACTAAGTATGACATCAAAGTTCATTTCAAAGGATAATAGAAAGGTTCAATGATAAGGTTTCAAATATAGCGGTTTCAAAATATCAAAGGTTCAAATATCAAAGGTAGCATAGCAGGGTTCAATTAGACATAATAAACAGGATCAAGTAAGATGAACCAAGTAAAAGGCTCAGGCAAATGTAGCAAATACATAAGAATATCAACAGATCTAGGAGATGAATATGTCATGAGTAACCTTAACGATTAAGGTCAAAATATCTGTACGAATAACGAAGCGAACGAAGCAAAGATTAAATCCATAATAATAGCAGTGGAAGGTATGTATTAAGGAATATCCGTACCTTAATTCCGTGAAAAGGAAGCAACGCATATAACCAAAGAAAACCCACAGGAATATCAAAATTACTCCCTTTGAACCGAACTAAGAAGAAATGATGAATTCGAATTACAAACCATTCATTTAAGTTATACTTTCTATTTTTAGTAACTTTCCATTTTTAGTAACTTTCCATTTTTAGTAACTTTCCATTTTTAGTAATATTCATCATTTGAGATTCTATTAAGTATTTTGAATAGCTTAGGGACTTAATATGCCAACCTTACAAGTTTAGGGTTAAATATGACAACTTTCCATATTTTAGGGTTTAATATGCAAAATCAACAATTTTCAAGGTTAAAAGTGTAAATATCAAAGTTTCACATTTTATTCAGATTATACCTTCCATTTTCTGTATTTACAAGTCAAACCCTTAATTTTACATAATTTACATATTTAGTCCTTTTGGTTTATTAATTAATTAAACAATATCTTTAATTATCCATAATTACAAAACAAGCCCTTATAGATTCAAATATGACAAAATCATACTTTATACATTAAATACTAACCAAACCTTATACTTTTCAGAATTTACAATTTCAGTCCCTCTATTTTAATTAATTACTTTCTAATTACTTATTATATGTAATTAACCATTTTAATCCAAAATTAATATCAATATGAATTTTTTATACCCCCAACTTATTTTTATACAGATATATTAATATAATAACAAGTCTAAACAGACCCCATAGTTTCCGAAATTACAATTCAAGTTCCTTAATACTTTTTAAAGTAGCAATTCGTGCTAACATTAATTCACAAAACCCTAATTTAATTTTTCCCAATCACAAACATAATTATTATTCAATCATTGGCATTAAATGCACCTGGAAAAAATAGCAAAACCCTAACCCTAATTCATTTAAACATTTTTCTTCCCCTTTTTCCTTTTATTCGAAATCGGCAAACCAAGTTAAATCCCAAATAATTATTTCGAATCACTTCCAAATTTTTCCAACAATTTTTCTGAGTTATATGTGATATGAAAAACCTTAAAAAAATATAAAATCAAATGTACAAATGGTTTTTAAGCCGATTTCATAATTACCTAAAAATTAGGGTTTCGAACATGTTTTAATTTATAAAATCAAAATAACATGCATGATAATTTTTCTCATGCATAGAACGAATTAATATGATAAAAATTTGAGATAAAAAATCTTTGATGTCTGGTTGATTTATGAATTACTGAACCCGGTTGCTTATTCGAAACCCAAAAAAAAATACCACAATCGAAACCAAGACTTTACAAATCTTCCCCCTATTTTTCCCACATCCTTGACCTTCAAATAACCTTAGATAAAAATCCGTGAAGCTTGGAAAAATTCAATGCCGTCACCTTTTGGTTTTATTAGGTTTTGGGATTTGTTTTAGGATTTTATCAATTGAAAATGACATAAAAAGAGTTATATAGGATTAGGCCGATTTGCGCTGAGTTTAGGGGCTTCCAAATGAGTTATAAATCAGATTATACTTTGCAATTTATTTTTTAATTATCCTATTTTTAATTATTTAATTTGTAAGTTATATTTAAATAAATATTAAACTAATTTCGGCAAAGTATACCTTTATAGAATATTAATTATAATTTCTTATATAAACATTAAGGTAATTATAAATCTTATAAAATTTCATATGTCATTATTGTATTTTCATAATTTCTAACCTTTAAATGAATTTTATTTAAGCTTTTATGGAAATTTTCTTGCATTAGGGGTATTTGGGGAAATTTTACACTTGTTTGAGCAATTTTTTAGGTTTTACAACTGGAGTTAGGATGAACCACACAGTTTTAAGGCATTATTGTAAGCTATAACAATTATTATAAACTGGATATTGGAATGGCAACTGTAGTTGGAAAGAGGATGGATACTGTAATGGAGGACATACATAGAGCTTTACTATAGTTGAACTGTCCATTTACAGATTATGAATGGTACGAAGCCTTGATGGATTGCGAGTTGAACGAACAAGCGTTAAGAAATAAAGCTATCATGGAAGGATCAATCAATGATGATGAATCGTGCAATGATTGTTGGAAAAGATGGAAAAGTCATGAGATTACCTACCCAGATCACGATGAAATGATATGCGATGAACTCATGATGAAGGACGACTTTTAGAAGCTCAGAATGCTAATGTGCATTATAAGAATATTAAGAAGATCAAGTATTCAATCGGACAAGCGAAGAGTATGTTGTGTTAAAGAAGATGAATACGACGATTTAGAAAAGACAATCAATGATGCATACCGAGCATACCAAGAAATCTTTCGCATGATGGACGAAGGATGGATGGTAACTAGAGCTGAGTGAAAGAGCTGAAGAAAAGTCTAACTTAAAGACTTCGCTGTAAACAAAAGTATTCGAGGAGGACACCGAATGTTATTTATTTTTTATCGTGGATGTCTTCCAACCATCTAAGGCGTACGTTCATACATACGTCCGTATTGATTGTCTAGACGTTCCGTCTTTATTTTTATGCATTTAGAATCATTATTGTCAGTTCTGTCAATTACCATGTATTCTGTACATGAGTATAGCGTATTCTCACATGACTAATATTTAGGTTTATTTAGTTTAAGTTTAAATTAACATAGGTTACCAAGATAAAAAGCACATTTTCTTATTGTTACAAGGCCTCGTGAAAGAAATCATCGACGAGGGGGGGGTATATTGGTTAGAGAGATTACAATATGGAGATCTTGAAGTGCTAGGAGTCTTGAAACCTCAAGGCGGTTGTTCAACACAAATTCTTGCTCAATAAACTTACATGGAGAATCTACCGAGCAAATATCAGGGGAGTTTCTCATTCTAATTCTTTTTAATTCTCGTATTTAGAGTTGCTATCTATAACAAAGATGGTCGTTGTATAATTCAAGTGGGGGGATGAGAATTAGAATGTATACTTGTCCTATTTTTCACACTAAAATGCTAAATTTTGCTCAAATTAAAAATATATTAAGCTTATTTTGTGAAATTACCTTGTTTACATAACCCTCAACTCAATAACCCTTGTTAGATATTATGAGGATTTAATATTATCCGTTTCCAAATGTTTACCCAAATTCCACAAAATATGAGTGTGCCGGTGATGTAGTAGACTTTAGAACTTGGCTTAGTATATCACTCGAGACCGCAGTGATGAGTACTGCGGATTTAAATGGAGTAACTTGTTTAAATTGGTAAATTTTAGGATTACACCCAAAACGCCTTTACATTTTGCTTATTAACTAACTACACCGGTTAGTTAACCCCAGTATAAACCCTTTGTTTACTCTTTCTTTGAGAGTAAGATACCCCTAGAACAACCCGTAGAGCCAATCCTTTAGGAATTACACCAACTTGTTTATTTCGTTACACTTTTACACCTTAGCCTACCCTGTTAGATTAAGTTTTTTTACAATTGCTAGTTGCTTAAAGTGTAAAGTTTGTATTTCTCGAGTCTTGTGTCAAAATTTTATATCTTTGGTACGGTTGGAAGACATTTTCCACATGCAAAAGGGAATTGTTTATTTATAGTCAAAACTCATGTGTTTTTGTACTCTAAATCGCATATGTCATGGTACGTGCCGTGAATGAAGAATTATCAAAGGAATTATCCGGAATTATTATGATCGTGAAGATGGTGAAACTAATCCGAGTTTCGCAGTATAGTGTTTAAAAAAAAGAGAAGGAAAGTTTGAAGATAATCATTTCGCAACTACCGGAGGAATTACAAGAAGGATCGATATTCGAAGATACACCGAGAGGTAGATGTATTGTATAATGGGAGATTATCGCAACTTACCTTGTTTGTATGTAAAGTATGGATTGTTTAGGAAGTGAGTTAACCGTTACGGGAAAGCCAACTTAGGTTGTTGTTTTTGATCTATGATCAAGACGTTGTAAATAGTTGTGTCTTTATCATGGTTACGGTCATGAAAAAGTGTCTAGCAACTTGTATTTTAGACTTAATCTATTTGTTTCGTCATTTTTATTTAACAACAATTTACTTCTCTTTCCTAATAACTAGCCGCTGGTTTTACGTGAATGAGGATGTGTACGAGCGTGGATGTCTATTCCGGTGTTACGGCCATGTATTCATGTCTCAGCTGCCTCGTTGGTTTACGACTTTTGGTAAAAGTTAGAAGGTCCCTACCCTATATCTTTCTTCATCCTAACTGTTGGTTAAATTTGAATGAGGTTGTGATCGAACACACATGTCTATTCCGTCGTTACGGCCATGTATGTGTGCTTCAGCTGCCTTTTTGGAGTGGTACTTTTGGTGAAAGATTAAAAAATGATCAACCCTAAGCCTTATCATACAAACCTATATTTACCTTTATAAACTTGTTACTCCTTAGCTTTAGCGGTGGAGATGTGTATCCTTGCCAAGCTTATGATAGAATACTTGTCACGACCGAGCAATTGAGCAAATTAGTTACATGTTATCACATAGATTAGTTGAGTGATTTGAGTGTTTTCATCTTCCTATTTCGTGAGGTGTTTGATTGTGTACTTGTGATAGATCAGATAAATGATATAACGAAAAATATCCTTAAGGATACATTTTTATAAACTTTGAAAGGCTACTTGAGGACAAGTAGGATTCAAGTAGAGGGATATTTGATGACATTAAATAACGTCTATTTTATAGCATCATTTATCCCATGTAATTAACCCATTTGGTATAATTATTGCCAAGAATTGTTACTTAATCATTTGTATTTGTGAATTGCAGTAATTATAGAGTACTTGGTTAATATTAGCAAAAGGCGCGCATTCTGGAGCTTAAACGAAGATATTTTAAAGATTACTGTTCTGACAACCAATACACCGTATCCATCAAGGAAGATACAGCGTATCTGTGCATGCACTCACCAAAGACCACGAAGGACACAATACCAATACACCGTAACCAGGAAAGGCAATACGCCGTATTCAAGCTATATGGGAATACAATATTCTAGAAGATATCAAACGTGGTCCTTACTCCAAGAAACTCCAATACGCCGTATCCAACACCTTGGATAGCCGTATGATCATGACTCAGACCCTACAAATACAAAACTAAAAAACACAGTTTTACGTGTGTAAATATTATTTCGATTACCTAAACCACCAAAGTCGATTTTCAGAGGAGAAAGCGTAGAGTGGTTCGCAACGCTTTCCAATCCATAGGAAACAATGTGTAATTTATGATACATTCGTAATCGTTCGCTATTTTTGGTATCATTCGATAACCTAGGTTAGTTTAACTTGGCTAAGCAGTTCTTTGTATTATTATGATGTTTGAGGCTAATACCTTCTGGTATTATCCATTATTATGAAGATCTGAATTGTTGATTTGTTTATATCTCGATTTGCTTAAATTATCATTGTTATGCTGTGTATGTTTATCAACTTTTACTTGTTACGTGTTTTGAATTGGACTATCATTCAACTGGAGTCTAGTGATACGGGGACCAAAGTAATCTAGGATGCGGGATAGCTCTCAATATATAATTTTACATCTTAGAACCATAGGACATAAAATAATTGGTCTTCTAAATACATGCTAGGATACGCTTCTGGCTTAAATAGTTAATCGGATATTGCCTTTGGTTTATTGAACAAGTTGACTAGCAGGTGAAACTAGTAATTCAACAAATAACATTTCTGATTCATTGGATAGTTTGGACAAGTGGGACTACTAGAGTATAAATTTGCCATTAAGCAGTATGTGGGTAAAGCTCTATATGAGCTAGGGTTTTTAACACGTATCACCATAGTATAATCCTAGATAGATTATAATCAGCAAATAATGATGCTTTATGCGGATACTTTAATTGTGACAGAATTAATGTGTCTAGGTCTTAGGATGAACTCTCGCCTATGTCTAAAAATGATAAGCCACCTCGAGATAAGTAATCATTGCACTTAATAAACAAACCAACTATAATACATTAATGATGCTAATAAAGTTTTCTATTATAAGGCTTGATCGCTCTTTTATCTTCTATTAATTTGCTTGCGTAGGTAAGTGGCTTGAATTGATAGTAGTTACACCAACTCGTTCTAGTCTTCAGGCTTGGTGAAAACCCTTTTTACCTGTTAGAATTGAGGATTTAACTAAACATAGGATTTGCATAGGTTTGACTTAGATTAGATAGCCATAAATATTAATAAAATTAAGAGATTTAACCCTTGCTTCAGAGTGTTTAACACCCTATTACCTACGAATATCTACCATACGACCGGTACACTGCCCGTTAAAGTGTTGTTTTTGGTTAGTCGACAAAATTAATTTAAACTTGAATCATAAAAGTATACAACAACAACGAAAATACACTCTTGTATTAAATTATGATGTTGAGGGCTGGGGGTAAGACCTTCGGGTATTAGCCTATTATTATAAAGATCTGAATGTTTGGTTTTGTTTATATTCTAGAGTTTTTAATTTATTGCGTGATTTCTTATTTTGTTTATCACAATGATATTGTTTACGTGCTTAAAGTATGCGATCTTCATTCAACTGTGGGTCTTAGTCTACATATGTATTGCGTAAACTTGGTGTGTTGTTTTCGGGGTAGGCTAGCGTCTGGGATAGCTCTCCATATAGTAATGCGTTAGGGGAACATATAGGACTCACTACTAACGTCCTGTTTCTGACTTGAACTGGTTGTACCGTTGTAGATAGTGGCTTAGTACTAACTAATAACGTTCTGATCATTGGTATAGTTTGGATTGTAGACTACCACCTAACACAAGTTTTCGTTAAGCAGTAAGTGGGTAAAGTCTCTATGAGATAGGGTTCGTTCGACATACACCGTGTCGTCCTCTAGATGGATTATAATCAATATAAATAATGATGCTTTATGCGGATGCTTTAATTGTGACATAACTAATGTGTCTAGGTTTGAGGATGAAGTCTCGCCTAAGTTAAGAATGATAATGACACTTGAGATAAGTACTCATTGCATGAACTAAACAACCAACTTCTAATCGGGATTAATGAATGGCTAATACAGTTTTTTATTATAAGGCTTGACAGTCTCTTTTATCTTCTGTTACATTTGTTTGCGGTGGGTTAAAGTGTGCTCTTGAATTGATTGTAGTCACACCAAAACCGTAGCCAGCTCTCTCAGACTGAAAACCCCTTTTACCTGTTAGAATTATGATTAGAACTTAACATAGGATTAGCATAAGGTTTGATTGATTAAATTATAGACTTAGATTACATAACTAAAATATTACTAAAATTAAGAGGATATAACTCGCTTCAAGTGTTCGACACCCTACTTACCACGAATCTATCACCGACCGGGTACACTGCCCGTTAAAGTGTTGTTTTTGGTTAAGTCGGTAAAATATAAATTTAAAACTTGAATCATAAAAATATACACCACACAACGACACATCATGTACACTTCCCTAACATTTAGGTCTCGGCTACAGTCGGAGGTAACTGTAAGCCATTGTCATGAGCTCAAAACTTTTGAGTGTTTTGTATAGTCACCCAAGACTTGAGAAATTTGAATTTCTCGTTGACAGGATAAGTTATCTTTAATAATACATTTTCCTTACAATTAGGTCCGAGTTATGCACTGAAATGTACAAGTCATAGAGAAAATTTAGAAATGACATGTTTTGAAACGTTTGAATTCATGCTCGAACTTCATTTACAAACCCGTGTCAATGTTAATCGACATTTCTAGGTAGGTAAATGTGATCGATTCCAAGAGACATGTAGAGAAGATTCTTTTTGGTATTTTTGAAAATTTTCTTATTTTATATTTTGTTTTTCTGGATTTTCTATTTTTGTATTTTCTTTTTGTTGGATTTATATTTTTGTATTTTGATTTTCAAAAATATTTATAAATCAAAATAAAGAGAGAAACACAAATATTTACAAGTCGGAGATTCCATCAGCAGTGACAGTTCTTGCTAGAGTTGAAGTAGACGAAGTTGAATCTGGTTGTTTTTTACGTTTATCGGATGCATCAGCATTAGTAACAGTGGAATTCTTTAAAACAACTTGATTTTCTCCATTGAAATATTCGTCGAACAAAGGACCGAATAGACTTTCCAACTCTATCATATCTGCTGTAGGAAATTCTGTTGTCGTTATGTTGCGAGGCTTGAACTGATGTGTTCAAATGTCATTTTTTATGTCTATCTATCTGTGAATCCTCTTTGCAATGTTTCTAAGATATCAGATTTTTCTGTAACCATTCTTTGAGTTTTCTTTGTTGACTGTATATAAGGGTACCTGCTCTTATATCAAGACTTAGTCTCCTTGAAACATTGATTGATGTACCTACACTTAATCCGAGGTTTGTTTGCATTCTGATGAATATTGAAGATATTACATTTGAACCCTATGTGTGGGTCACTCTCATCCTTGACTTATACAAGAAGCGAGTTTTCTTTCCCGTAGGAACCACCTTTAAGACCAAGTGGTAGATGGTTTACTGAATAGATTTTAACTTTGCTTGTAAAGAGTTTGTTCCTTTAGATAATTCTAGCACAATAATGAAGCACTGATTGGAACGAATAGTGAATTATGCGGAAATTATCAAAAATGCTAAGAAGAACAGTATTAAGAATCACTAAAGTACTTTTTATTATAACTTAAATCATGCGCTTACGTTACGATTACTAAAACTATGATTGCTAATCGGACCCTTATCGATGGTTTAGTACTTTGATCTACTAACTATGCCTAGGGTTAGAGTTCCTTTTTATAAATAGGAAACCCTAATGGGCTTTACATAACGCGTTAAAGTTCTGGCATTTACTTTAATAAGATTTCTCTTTGCATTCTCTCATATACTGGTTCGAACTATTTTATACTAACGGTACTATCTATCTGATCAGTAGAACATTTGGTATTGTTAGTACAAATTACAACTAGTGGTACTAATAATTATAACTAACGGTTACTAAGCTCTCTAGGAAGGCTATAATCCATCATTCCTCCCTTTAAAAATGATTCGTTGATACTGGTTAACATCATGTTTTTTGTGTAAACAGTTTGTAGACCAGGAGGATGTATCCAAATCACACGGCTTTGATCTAATCTATTTTGATGACTGTTCAGTTCTACCTACAACCTTGATTTTTCTTTAAGTTCCTTACTATTATTAGCAACACTTGCAAATCCACTAGTTGGCTTTGTAGTTTTTGGCAATACTACAGCCTTAACGGATTTGATATTCCTTTACAGTGAGGTTTGCCCTGGGATAAGCCATTCTTCATTTGTAAACAACAAGATGATTTGATAACCTTATAGTTTTGAGTAAACTCATCAATCAATCAAGGATTTAATTTGTCTTACCTAAAGTCGTGTTTGCTTTTGGACTAGTCAATGCTTCATTGCCATAACATGGTGCATTAATAACCATATAGTTTTTAGCAAACTATCAGCTATCAACAGATTTGATTAGTCTTTACCAGGAACTGTTTGATCCTGGACTAGCCAACTCTTTACTATGAAGCAAGGTGAGTTGAGAACCATACAATTTTTGGTAAATTGTCAACCATAAACGGATTTGAGAAGTCTTTACCACAAGCCGTTTGCTTATGGACTAGCCAGTTCTTATGTTTGTTAAACATGGTGAACTGATGACCATTTGTTGTGTGGTTTTGAAACCAACACTCAAAGATCCTTCTCACTTCCATCTTGGCCTCCAAACTCATCAATCTGTTGCACAATAAACCTTAGCAAATCAAATACAGTATCATCATCAGATACAACTGTCAATCTTAGATCCATCATCCTCTCAAGTGTGTGTTTAGTAAGAGGATATCTTCTCTCTGCCAGCATGTTGATCTCAGTACCATCTTCTAGTCTCAAAACATGAACTCTATAGTTTTCATAGAATATCCAGCTCTGAAGCTTCCACTCTTCTTGATTCTTCCAGAGTTCATCATCTTCCTTTGACTCAAACATAGTCCTCAAATCACCCCAAAGAAGTAGATCAATTCCTTCTGGAGGTGTTGTTTCAAATCTTTTCATTACTAGACTATGTATCTCAATCAGATCCATCCTATCAAAAAGTTTAATCATCTCAGAAAAGGTCTTGATCCACCTTGAACTTCCATCAGCTCTAAAAACTCTGTAGTAAATCAACTCTCTTCCAAAATGACCATAATCATAAAATTTTGATTCCCAGTTGATGATAGGATACCTAGTGCCTAGAATTTCATAATCAATCTTTTCTTCTTCTTCAGGAACTATCTTTAGAAAGATTCTTAGTTGATTCTCCTCTTCATGATCAGAATCAGTCTTTTGCCTTTTTGACCTCTTTGGAGCTTTCATCTTAAGTCTCCTTCCTGATCTTTTCCTGATATTCTCCTTAGGTCCTTCAACCTTACTGCTTTCAAGTTCTTTAGCAACTTCTTCTTTATCCATACCAGCTGCTTTCTTGTTCATCTTTTCAATCAACTTATCATCCTCAGCAGAACCAATTGGAATAAATCTTTCATTTTCCCTTTTTACCTTTTCATACATCACTTGTATTTCTTCAAACTTCTTTTTGTTCAGCTGAGCATGTTTGTATCCACCTACATGCTTCAAGTATGTCATCATTTGGTTTCTCAGCTGATTTCTTGTAGGAAGCTTGTTTCTGATAGCCTCAGATCTTTGTTGAGCAAGAAATCTTCTTTGTGCAGCAATGGTATCATGAAGAAACTTGGCTCTTTGCTCAATGGTAAACTTTTCTCTCTCTTCTTCTTGAAGCTTCTCAGCAAGAATCTTGTCAGCATTAAGTCTTGCTTGAATAAAGTCATACTCATTGGTGAATGTAGCCATAGTAGCTTCTTCCTCAGCTAAACTTTTCTTATTCTCTTTTGCTTCCTATTCCTCTTGAATGTTTCTGGCTATCTCTTCATCATTAGCAAGCATTTTAAAGTTCTTTTTAGCTTCAGTGATATCTTCTGATTCAGTATCAGATTCATCTTCTTCTTCAATCTTCTTTTTGCCTTTAGCTTTTGGATCAATCTTAGGAAGAGGCTTTAATGTTAAGATTGACCTTTTAATTTTAGTTCTTGGTCTATCGGTATCTTCAGTATCCTTGATCTCAACTCCTTTTTCTTTTTCCTTCTATTTCACCTTGTTCTGACTCATTGTGATGAGAACTTGTGCAATAGTCTCATCATCACCAAAAACTATTAGAGTAGGTGTTGAACTCATTGTTGGAGTAGCACTTTCATCTGAATTTCCATCTTTTGGCTCAACAATACCTTCATCATCCTTGTCGGTACTAACTTTTGGCTTGTCAGTACTAACTTTTGGCTTGTTAGTACTAACTTTTGGCTTGTCAGTACTAACTTTTGGTTAAGCAGTACTAACTAGATCTTCAGTACTAACTCCCTTTTCTTCACTTTCCTTCTCTTCAAGCACCACAGTATCTCCAAACAAGCTAAGCTCCAATGTTTTAGAGCTTGTCCTCCCCTCATCTTGAGCATCCTCAGTCTCTATGTAGTCCATTGCATCATCCACAATATCATCAAAAGCTGGATCTTTATGCACTGTAGGTTTAAATTTGGCAGGTTTCCTCCCATGTTTGGATACAGACTCCTTCTGCATCAACTTTTTCGTCAAGGACTTCTTCATGGAGACACTCTTAATCCAAGCATGATGGTGTGATATCACAGGTTTAGGCTTCTTCTTTAGTTGCTTGATTTGAGACTTCAAATCTTTAATTTGTGTAGCTTGAGTTATGACCTGTTTACATAAAGACACACAAAGATCATATACACTTTGAAGTGTTAGGCCATCCTCATTTCCTGATAGGGATCTATCACTGGATGACTGACCTCCATGATTCCCACCAAATCCTTCTGGAATGGAATCAGGAATTGGGTTAGAAGAAGAAGGTCTGAGGGATGGGTCAGGTTGTGGCTTAATTGGGTCTTCACTTGGGTGAGAAAAAGAAGGTGTGGGTTGGGTTTCAGATGGTCTTTCTGAAACTACACATTCATCCTTTGTTGGTTGAGCCAACATAGAAGGAAATAAAGGGGTCACATTCCTAGAAAGTATTTTACCCTTTTTAACCATAAAAGAGAAAACCTTAGTAGTCAAAGCATTAATAGGGAAGTGGTCTAAGGGGACAGGCACATTATTGAGTTGGTTAGTCAAAAATACTAGAAAAGACCTTAGGTACATGACAAACTTCTTCTTTGCATCTAAATGCCTCATCATACCATCAAAAATTAGTTTTGAAAAATTATAAACTTGATTAGTGGCCAAACATATTACAGCAGTTGCAATATTTATGGGTATTTGATCCCAAGATGTGATTTTTGAGCTTAAACAATAAATAATGGTATGAAACAAAAATTTCCATTGAGGAGAGAATAATCCTTGATTAAAAGTAAGTGTGTTCAAATCTCCCTCATACCCCATCAATTATATGGTATCAAATATAGCCTGGTTTGATAACACATCAATCCCAACAGCATCATTAAAGTGAAGATCACTTCTAATTGATGCTTCTGAGATTGAGACAGGCTTGCCAACAACTGTGGCAGTAATATACCTAACATTGTTGATTGTTTTGGATTTAGAAGTCATCGAAAACTGTTCAACAAACATAGTAGAGACAACAGGACTTACAGTGAGAGCATAGTGAATTGAGTTGCGTGTAAGGAAGTATATGATCTTATGAAATTCAGCATTCCCATCTGTCTTTTCTAAGTAGGCGACCATATTGTGCTTAGGACAGGATTCAAGAGTTGCTATAATCGATGAATTAATAGTTGTCGGTGATGAAAAGATTATGGTTTGTAAACGAGAGCGATTAAGAAATCTTAGGTGAAGAAAGTGTGCAATTGAGATGGGTTTATAGAGGTTGAGCAAACCTAAGAGCAAAGAAACTGTACAATTTACACTTTAGACCCCTAGCGGTATTTTATCCAACGGCTATTCAGCGGTACAAACTTTGCCCATTGGTACCAACTTTAAGCCTGGTGGTACTAACTTTTGGGTAACCAAAATTAACCAAAACTAGCAGCACTAACTAACTTAGTACCATATGAAGAGCCCTTAAAAACAAACCAAACTGCATTACAAGGTGTTGCACGCAATTCAAACACCATAATCATCTGTAGATATCTTCGAGCAGTACTAAGTAAGCCTAGTGGTATTAATTCTAGTACTAGCAGTACAAAGTGTCTGCAGTAATATGAACTAATTTGAGTACCACATCTAACCTTGAATCCTTATGCCAAAGAGTATAGTAAACCCCAAATGAACATCATAGCCATCTCTTATTCTTGGAATTCATCTACAACATGTACAACAAATATCTTGTCTCCCCTTAATTGTGGTTATAAATTTAACATCCCAATGCTAACCACCAAAAAGTTAAATCTTGTGACATCAAATCCTTTGGTGAGAAGGTCTACAACATTAGAGTCTGTGTGAATCTTGATAACTTCTATCAGTCTTTTCTCATAGCAATTTTTGATAAAATGAAATTGAATTTTGATATGCTTGGTCCTTGAATGAGTAACAGGATTCTGGTGTTCATGAAATTAAAACCATAATCCATCATCTAATTATGTATCCATAGTATGTGCCCACAACAGTTAGTAGCTGCAACATATTCTGCCTCAGTAGTAGAATTTGCCACAATAGTCTGCTTCTTGCATTGCCAAGATATCAATCATCTATCAAGAAATTGACAGCCACCTGTTGTTGATTTTCTATCAAGGCTGGCTCCTCTATAGTCACTGTCTGAGAAAGCTTCTAGTTCAAAAGGTGAATCCCTAGGATACCATAAACCTAATTTGGGTTGATATTTGAGGTACCTAAATATCTGTTTTACTGCAATTAAGTGGGAAGCTTTTGGAGTGACTTGAAATCTAGCACATGCATAAACAGCAAACATGATGTCTGGCCTTGATGCAGTCAAATACATCAAGGAACCAATCATAGATCTGTAGACATATACATCTACATCTTTACCAACGTCATCCTTGATCAGTGGCTTATTAGACTTAATAGGAGTAGAGGCTGTTTTGACAAACCATAAATCAAACTTTTTAAGGATGTCAGCTACATACTTGTCCTAACTAATAAAGATTCCATCAGGTTGTTGCTTCACTTGAAGTCCCAAAAAGAAAGCGAGTTCAGCCATGAAGCTCATTTGGAATCTTTTGTGCATACAATCTTCAAACTCTGTACACAAAGACTTCTTTGTAGAGGCAAAAATAATGTCATCCACATACACTTGGACTAACATAATGTCACTCTTTAACTTCTTGATAAACAATGTTTTGTCTATGGTACCTCTCCTGAAACCATTTTCCATCAGAAAATAAGAAAGTTTCTCATACCAAGCTCTAGGGGCTTGATGAAGACCATAAAGAGCTTTAATTACCTTATAGACTTTGTTTGGATGAGCAGGATCAACAAAGCCTGGAGGTTGATGGACATACACCTCCTTTTCAATAGTGCCATAGAGAAATGCACTTTTAACATCCATTTGGTAGACAATAAATCCCATGTATGATGCAAAGGCTAAAAATAACCTGATTGCCTCTATCCCGGCAACGGGTGCAAAAACCTCATCATAATCTATTCCTTCCTCCTATCTAAACCCTTGTGCTATAAGCCTGGATTTGTTTTTCACAATAATACTTCTCTCATCCCTTTTATTCTTGAAGACCCACTTTGTGTAAATTACCTTTTTCCCAGATGGCAAATCAACAAGTATCTAAACCTTTTGTAATTTGAACTGCAAAGTACCCAGACCTTCTGTAATTTGAACTGTAACAATTCCTCTTGCATTGCTTCTACCCAGCTTTCATCTTGTAAGTCTTGTGATATGTTCTTGGGTTCTTCTTGGGAGAGAAAATACTATGCGCACAAACCATATATATATATAATGATAATAATAAATGTATGCATATATATAAAAATAGTAAAACGGGGCGTTTTAAACTAGTGACTTCTTTATCCCCTTAGATGAACACTTAGCTACTTTTTGAGGTAATTAGTCTAGGGGGGTTAAATTTTTTAGTTTTCTACGTGTATTTATGACATTGCGTAAGGACACGACAATAGCTTAGTATGGGGATTTTTGATACGTGTTTAATCACATATTAATTTTCCTTATTAAAACAAGCTTAAATGACAAAAAAATACATGAAAAATGCATTATATATGTGTACTTTGTGAATTATGTCTTGCATGTGATGGATATTCATAAAAGGACGAAAACAATGCCAAAATAGACAAAAACGAGCACGATATTAGAAGAGCATGAGAAAACGAAGCCAAGGACGATTTTTCATCTTTAATGGACCAACCCGTACCCGTTTTGTGGGCCGGGTCAGCCCATTATCACTTGAATGATAAAAAAACCTTAGCCTAAAACCTAAGCCTAAATCCAAGTCCGAAATAAATCCAATTCCTAATCCTTTCTAATCCAAGCCTAATAGATAAAAGTCCAAGTCAAATCCTTGATCCAGTCAAACAATAACCCCGCCCTTTGTTACTATTCACTCATCCTTTCCACATTTACCCTGCAACTAAGTACGGGTAAACCCAATCCCTTCCACACACGAATTCCTTCTAGAAAGATCTACGTGGCAAGACTTGCATCATTTCCCAAGCCACTCTGGCGATCCTAAAGCATCCCATTGGTTGAAATAACGTGGAGGGATCCAAGGGCTCATATTGATGGATTCAGAGTTTGTTAAGATTGAAGGATCAAGATTGAAAGAAGATGAACGCTCCTCAAGGCCTAGAAGCTTCTCCTCCTCACTATAAATAGAGAGGATCTATCACACAGTGGAAAGGGGTAGTTTTATGTAGTTTTTAAGTAGCTTTAACTTATTTTCAGCTGATTGTTATTGTAATTTCCTTTTCAAGCTTGTAACCTTTTTATTATCAATAAAAGTTCAGTTTTCTTTTAAATCGTATATTGAATTCATACTTTACTTTTATACAATTTCATTTAACATGTATTTGGAAACCACCTAATAAGCTCAATAAGCTCTTATTTGCCTAAAAAGCTAGTTCTTATTCAGTTAAGCTTGTTTAAGGCTCAACTGAATAAGCTAATCATTTAAACCACTCAAAAAGCATTATAAGCTTAGCAATGGAAGATATGCCAAAAATGGATGGGCTTATAGGGTTGTACCAGCTTATGTAAATAAGCTGAAGCTTGTAGATAAGCTCTTTAGAGCATTAATAAGTCCTTGTTTAGAGCAAAGGACTAGGCATGTTTACTCTTTCCATTTTTAGCTTAATTTCTTATTCAGCTTATTAAACTGATTATTTTTGCTTATTCTCTGCTTATTTGTGCTTATCCAGTCTTATTATTGCTTAATGTGTCTGGTTTATAGTTTAGATTAGCTTGTTTTATGATTAATAAGAATTTGTCTATTTTATTAGTTAAAATAGCTTATTAGTGTAGCTTATTGTTACGTGCTTATTTTTCCTTAGAGTATGCTTATTTGTCCTTAAAATTATCAGTTCTTAATCTGTTTTAGCATTTCCAAGCTTAATTAGGTCTGTTTTAGCTTTAAAATGGATTTTTTAGATTTAACGGGGTGTTTGGGATAAGAATTTTAATATGGTAAAAGGATGTGTAAACTGTTTTTGGCACTCAATTAAGCTTTCATAAGCTTTAAATAAGTCTTAAAACTAGTTTTCATTAGCTTAGAATAAGTTTTGTTAAGTTTTTAGTTTGTTTGATCAAAATCTCAAGTCTGCTATTTTAAAGTGCTCTAAGCTATCTTTTTAGTTAGATTTGTAATAGGTATGCTTGAGGTGTAGTTTTTGTGACCAAAACTTGGTTTCTAATGCATCATTGCACATCTGTTTTGAGTTACTAAACCTAGGAATCGTCTTTTAAATGATTTGGACAAAATTCAGTCAAGTTGTTTTTGTTCATGAACTAGTCTTAAAAGCCTTATTTTGCAGATCTTTTGAGGTTAATTCCTAGCTTAATGTAGGTTAATTCTTGTTAAAAGTAGCTTAATGTAGTCTATTCTTAATCTGTTTCAAGTATTTAGTGTGTCAATTTGGTTTTTGAGTCTTAATTTAAGCTTTAAGTTGCCATTTATTTTTAAAAAGCCAAAAAAATAGTAGTGTAGACTGTCATTATCATATGCCTTTTTCTAGCTTATTTCTTTATCAAGGTTGCTTAATTTGCTTATTTATGTTAATAGAGTATAGGACTTAATCTGTTTTTAGCTTTTACCTAGTGCTTTTTAGATAGCTCATTTCTAGTCTTAAGTGATTATAAGGTCAAGGGTTAAGTCTATTTTTAGCTTATTAAGTTTTCTATTAGCTTATTGAGTCCAAATGCTCAAACAGTTTTAACTAGCTTTCAAGTCTAAATAATTCCTATCTATTACTTTTACTTGTGCTTTTTCCTAGCTTAATAATAAGTTTCAGTCTTAAGTCCAATTATTAAAATTGCTTATTTTTGCTTAAACTTTAGCTGTTTTTAAAAAAAGAAAATAAAAAAATGTTTTCCAAAAAGGGACAGTCACAGGACTCGAACTTGTGACCTCCCCCACACAACACACACACCTTAACCATTGCGCAAAAGAAAAATTAAAAAAATGTTTGCAAAAGGGACTGTCACAACTCAACTGTGACCTTCCCCACACAACACACACTTCATACCGACATCCCTTGGGACCTTTTTTCATTATTCTGTTTCATTAATTCATATATGCTGTTTTAGTATGTGTTAACTTAGTTTGGCTATTGATTTTTCACAGCTTATTGGTAAAAGCTTTTTCACTTGTTTTTCTTTGTAAACCTCAATATTAGTGTCTAGTATTTTTAGTAATTTTCTCAAAATTTTAGAATTAAGTTTAGTATTTTTAATTTAATTTTTAGTATTATTTAGTTTAAAAAATAGTTTTAAATAATTTAAAAATAAAAAAAAAATAATTTTTGTCATTTAAAAATTAGTTTAATACATTTTAGTTTAAGAAATTTGCATTTTGAATTTTAAGAGTTTTATTTTGTCTTATTTGGTTAATTAGTGTGTTTTAAATTGCTTTAAATGTCGTTAGAATTTTAAGTTGCCTTTATTTCTAGTTTAGCGTGCCTTTATATGCTTTCCCTTTGCGTTATTAGATTTAGAATCCAAAATTCAAAATTTCGATTATTCAAGCACGCGATCACGAAGAAAAATAAGATTTTCAATATTCATGCTTCGTTGGGAAAACGACTCGGGAACTATTTGAATATTATCCTTTCCTAAGGGTAATTTTCTCATCAATACTTTTCGAAAATATATTTTATTAGTGATTAGCTTATTACACTTTCACAAGGATGATTTGCCTAGTTGCTTTTAATATATATATATAATATATATATATATATATATATATATATTATATATATAATATATATATATATATATATATATATATATAATATATATATATATATATATATATATATATAACTATTTGAGACAATCAATTTTGCGCCGCTGTTGGGGAATTGTTTAAACGATTATCGTGTTGAAGTTTGTAGATATTGCCATGAAGATCCTTCCCCCGTGAAGTTATCGTTTTATTTTGTATGTATATATATATATATATATAAAACTATAAAAATACAAAAATATTTTATTTTTCTCGATTTATTTTTTGTGATTTATTAAAAAAAAACAAAAATACTTTTCCTAAAGTATTTAAAATACCAAAAAAAATTTAAAACAACAAAAGAAACCTGGTTGTCAATTGTTAAATCGGCTCACCTTTAGATTAACAAAACTAGTAAGGGAGTATAGGAGGGTTTGGATCCTACGACTTCGACCCGAAAGGAGAAGGTTTTTAAAATGCTTCGCGCTTACCCGCTCATCCGCTTCTTTGTGCATTTTCTAGAGAGCTACCGTGCACCTTTGATAATCGGTTCCAAAAATATTTTTATTTTCTACTTATTATTATATAAAATTTCAAAAATATTCTTCTCTATCTTCTATATCATTTGATTCTTATCTTTCCTAACCTCCTATTTGTTTAATTCTTATGTCTTCATTCAACCAACGTGGTTGCTATGGGTGTGGAGGTCCGTTAGATGGTTTACTTTGTCGACGGTGTACTTGCGAGTGGTGTGGAAATAATCTTAGAAATGGATTTTGTTCGATATGCGATTCAGGAGCTGGAAATTCATTCGTTTATGATCCAAATTCGAATTCTTTCAATGATCCTCCAAACTTTTTCAACCACCCTCCACAGCCCCAACTATACTCATGTGAGTTATGTGGGAACGATTCTCACTATAGTTATGATTGTCAACCACGGGTATCGCTTGTCTATGAGCAGGAACCGTGCTACAATCAAAACTTTGGTGATAATTATTATCCATAAAATTCACCGAGTTTTCCACAACAATATCTTTGTTGTAAAGACTGTGGTGGTCCCTCATGAAAATTTTCAATGTCAACCGAGGAATCAGAACTTCTATGAGCCTAATCTTTGCTATAATTCTAACTCTTTTGATTTTGACCAACCCCTGTAGTATTCCATCGATCATCAGCCTCAGAGTATACAAGAAGACCTTAAAGAATTGA
The DNA here is from genome assembly GCA_026074375.1 of Tanacetum coccineum. Classification (NCBI taxonomy): domain Eukaryota; kingdom Viridiplantae; phylum Streptophyta; class Magnoliopsida; order Asterales; family Asteraceae; genus Tanacetum; species Tanacetum coccineum. The sequence goes on along the minus strand of BQNB010050116.1, from coordinate 19,477 downwards.
TAAAATCACATAAGGATGAACTTCTTAAATCCTTGGGTGAAATGTTACGAGAGCAGGTGGCTAATCTTAATACTCATACTCCCGAGCCTTCGCGACGTTTCAATTTTATTTACGATGATAACAATGATGACGAGGAGAGTACTATTCCTTTGATTGAAATTATTTCTCAAATTCCTCCGTCTATTGTAATCACACCCGTCTTACCGACTATGGAGCCCGAGGACTCTCTCAACATGGGGGATGAGCATCTTAGCACTATTCCTGAAAAGGAATCGGACAAAGTAATAAAGTCTAGTGTTGAGGACCTTGTCCCAATCCCAAGTGAGTCTGAGGATACTTCCGACAATGACAATGAGTGTGATTTGCCTTTTTGTGATAATACCATGATTTTCTCTAATCCTTTCTTCGATTCTAATGATGATTTTACCTCTAGTGATAACAAACACTTCTGAGGAGATGTTCGCAGAAGAAATGTAAGATTTTACTCAACACTTTACTTGATTTCGAGTTGGACACTACAATCTCTATGACGTAAATCCTCTTTTTAATGAGGTATTTGAGGACATCGAGAGCATGGACTCTTATGTTTCTAAACTTGATGAGCCGGCTTTGCTAGTCAAACCTCTTTTCGATACTAATGAGGATGAGTGCTTTGACCCAGGAGGCGATATTGATGAGATTGAAGCTTGTCTTACAAGTGATTCAATTCCACCAGAAATTAATGATGCCGACTTTGATCCGGAAGGAGACATTCTTCTACTTGAGAAGTTATTAAATCATCTTCTCTCCCTCCGAAAGAACTTATTAAGAATCACAAAAGAACTTTATATTATAACTTAAATCTGCCTAGGTTACAGATTACAAAAACTATGATTGCTAATCGATCTCTATTGATCTGTGTAGAACTATATCTACTAACTAAGCCTAGGGTTCCTTTTATACACCAAGGAAACCCTAATGGGCTTTACAAAACGCGTATAAAGATCATGCATATCCTTTCCTAAGATATCTCATGCATATCTTATAAATGGTACTAACTATTTTATACTAACGGTACTAACTATCTGATCAGTACTAACATTTTTTACTATCAGTAAAAATTACAACTAGCGGTACTAACTAGTATAACTAACGGTACTAACTCAGGAATGCATAATTCCTAACACAAACTGGCGGACCAAACTTCAAGGTGAAAGGTCATAGACTCAAACATTATTTTGGGGGGGGACATACCACCTATGGTTGTCCCGGATCTCAAAACCTTCCCTATGGACAACTAAATTCAGGGTCGAGTCAGGCGCGTGACTCGGTTAACAAAAACAAGCGCTTCTCGGGAGGCAACCCATGTTTCTATCTTCTTTTTCTATTTCTAATAAGTGTGACATGAGGAGGCTCGCCTCTTCCTTTCTCGTGTTTCATGGCTTGTATTTTATGTTCAGGATTGCTCGAATTATGAAGACTCTCGTGCTTGTGGTTTTGTCCATCGTTCACTCGAGCTTCTATCCTTCGCATGTTTATTTATGGGAATCTGATATCCTAGATCTTATTGACTAACATTAATCTATAAGCATAATTAATAAATGGCTTTATATTTACGTAGAGACCCTTTTATATTAGGATTATTCATTGATTTTAGTATGGGGGTGGCAGTCCCACATTAAAGAAAATGTTTAGTTCTAGTACGGGGGTATCTATCGATTTGATATTACATGCATTTTTTTGTCTTCACATAAACCCGTTTTGCCACAAAAAATATGTGATTTTATGATAAAAATAAAAAAATTCAAAAATAAAATAAGTGTTTTTTTGATGGTGAGAACAAGAATAAATTTTTACTTGATCGAGCATGTTGCGCTCTAGCTTGCCCCTTAACCTATATAAATTTAAGCTTTTGCTAGTCTTTTATACAAGAAGCTTTAAAACGCAAATTCTAGCTTGAAAAAGCCAAGAGTTTGCAAGTTTCCATAATAGACTTTAAATATGCAAAACTTAATTTTAATAGACTAAGCATTCGCGGATCTTTTTAGTAAAAATTTTAAATTTGCGAAGAACGAAAAATGATAGAGTTGAATATAAGTTAGATGCTAAGCGTGGAGTAGTTGGATCTCTTTAGAGCTCATAGAGGTTAATTGTGGCTTTTTGCTCTCACCGGCTTAATAAACATTATATAATTGTTAAATAAATAAAGTTACTTTGGTTTTTGCAATTCTTAGTTTAAATCCTTTCGTAGAGATTCCTTCTGGTGAAAGTAATGTACACATCGAGGTTTTGTCAGTGTGGGGAGGAAATAGGCTACCAATTCCTGACGGCTCGCTACCGTTGTCTATGTAGTTAAAAGACCGCAGGACTTGAAATTTGGCTATAATAATAATAATGATTATGCAATAAACTGAAGCTAAAATAAAACCACTGGATCATGGTCGGTTCGCGCCCGATGTGACAGTCGTTTAAAGGGTGAAGGTAATAATAATAATAATAAATCCGAGACTGATAAAAGTTTAGTGGACCATGGTCGGCTCGCATACCGATGTGGCCGTTTTCAAAAAGGTAGAGGATCTCCTGGTCAAAATAAGACTCTTGGACCATGGTCGGCTCACATACCGATGTGGCAGTTGTTTAAAAGACCGGGGGATTAAAATGTAGCAATAATAATAATAATAATAAAGCCAAATTTCGACTCCAGTGTTATCTAAATTAAGCCTCCGTCTTTGGACTTATAGTTGAGTTGTTTCAGATAAAATAAAAAGGATAACCCCTAAATTATGCGCATTTAGAACCTTAATGTGGACCTTATTCTCACCATATCTTCTCTTTAGGAAAATATTCAAACTAATTATGGTCTAAACCGAGTTTAGTTTATATGAATAAGAACATAATTTATTTATCACTAATAATAAAAATAAAATTCTTAGAGGGTTTAGGAATAAAGGAGCAGAAAGTAGTTATGCGTACACAATTTGCATTTATGAGTAGTGTTAGCATCTTAACTTGTATTTAACAATGATTTCGTTTTTAAGCTTGATTTGGGGCGGGTGAAAAATCGAGAACGATGAATTTATCCTTTTGGACATTATTTAAAAGTGTTTCTTGTTCTGTGATCATAAAAGTTATGATTAAATAAAGAAAGTCAATCATGTTGTCTCTTAAATAATAATAATAATAATAACAATAATAATAATAATATATAAAAAGAAATGGTAAAACGGGGCGTTTCAAAACTAGTGATTTCTTAATCCCCTTAGATGAACACTTAACTAATTTTCGAGGTAATTAGTCTAGGGGGATTGAAATTTTTGGTTTTTAAAACGTGTATTTATATCATTGTGTGAGGACACGACAATAGCGTAGTATGAGGGATTTTGATATGTGTTTAATCACATATCACTTTTCTTTATAAAAATGAGCTTAAATGACCAAAAACAAATAGAAAATACATTGCATTTGTCTGTTTTGCTAATTGTGTTGTGCAGGTAACAGATATTCACAAAAGGACAAAAATATGGCCAAATGGACAAAAACGAGCAAGAGATTGGAAGAGCGTGAGAAAACAAAGCCAGTGACGTATTCATCTTTAATGGGCTAACCCATACCTATTTATTAGGTCGAATCAGCCCATAAACACTCAAACTATACAAATAAAATCCCTAGCCCAATCTTACCAATCCAAGCCCATTTAATAAATATAAGCCTAAACTCGTCCAAGTCAATCTTATTAAACAGTCAAAAAATACTATTCATCATTCCCTCCCACTTTTACATTGCAACGAAAACGAGTAACAATGGTTAATTCTTCCCTCCACACGCCCCCTCTCTTCTAGAAAGCTTACGTGGCAAGTAGTACATCATTCCCAGGCCACGCTGGCGATCCTGAGGTATCCTATTGGTTGAAAATACGTGGAGGCAATCTAAGGGCTCAAATGGATGGATTTGGAGTTTGTTAGAAATCAAGGGACGAGATTAGAGCTTTTGGGACGCTCCTCATGGCCTAGAACCTTCCTCGCCAGCTATAAATAGTGGCAAGATTTCACACAGAGATATCTAGTTTTTAGTAGTGTATTTTTAGCTTAAATTTCAGCTTATTGTATTTTGCTTATTGTAACTTCATTTTAATAGCTTGTAAACCTTTTATCATTAATAAAATGTCAGTTTCCTTTTAAATTTTGTGTTGAATTTATGCTTTTACTTTTATGCAATTTCGTCTAAAATGTGTTTAGATATGACTTAATAAGCTCAATAAGCTCTTAATTACCTAATAAGCTAATACTTATTCAGTTAAGCTATCTTATAGCTTAACTAAATAAGTTGTTTCACTTAAATCCTTTCAAAAGTCATCATAAGCTAAGAATGGAAGATAAGCCAGAAATGGATGGGCTTATAGTACTTTACCAGCTTATGAAAATAAGCTGGAGCTTGTAGATTAAGCTCTAAAGAGCAGTTTTAGTCCTTGTTTTGAGCAAAGGACAAGGTACAATCACTTTTACCTTTTTAGCTTAATTTCTGTTTTAGCTTATCAAACTGCTTAATCTATGCTTATTAGTGTTAAAATGTGCTTAATCTGTCTAATGATAGCTTATTATGTCTAGTTTATAGTTTAGATTTAGCTTGTTTTGAGTATTAATTAGAAACTTTCCAATTCATAGTTTAAATGCTTATAAGCTTAGCTTAATAAATAGTGCTTATTTCTAAAAGGTTATTGCTTATTTGTCCTTAATTTTGTTAGTTCTTAATCTGTTTTAGCATTTTGAAGCTTATTGAGGTCTGTTTTAGCTTAAAATTAGATTTACATTTTTAAAGGGGTGTTTGGGTTAAGGGCTTAAATATGGTAAAATAAGGTTGAAATCTGTTTGTGGTATTCAAATCAGTTTCATAAGCTCTAATTTAGTCTAAATTTTAGTTTTATTAAAATTAGAATAGGTTTTGTTAAGTTTTCTAGTTTATTTTATCAAAATCTTAAGTCTACTAGTCCTAGAGTTGTTTTAAACTGATTATAGAGTTGAATATAAGTTAGATGCTAAGCGTGGAGTCGTTGGATCTCTTTAGAGCTCATAGAGGTTAATTGTGGCTTTTTGCTCCCACCAGATTAATAAATGTTATATAATTGTTAAATAAATAAAGTTACTTTGGTTTTTGCGATTCTTAGTTTAAATCCCTTTGTAGAGATTCCTTCTGATGAAAGTAAGGTACACATCTAAGTTTTGTCAGTGTTGTGGGGAAATAGGCTACCGATTCCTGATGGCTCGCTACCATTGTCTAGGTAGTTAAAAGACCACATAACTTGAAATTTGGCTATAATCTATTATACTAAAAGATTGAGCCCCTAAATTTATTGGGGTTGTATCTTTAAATGTTTTCAACTCATAATCGACCTCCTTCATTCCTCACAGAATACAAACGATCCCTCATCAACCTTCAATCATTATTTAATTTAATGAGGTTGTATCCATTAAAGGCTTGCACTCCCATTCTGAAGTATTTGTGTACCTTTAATGCAGTTTAATAGGAAGGGGAAGGGTTCTGAAGATTGAATGCGAAGGTAAGGGTTCTAAAGAGTGGTGATTGAATGCCCAGGTATACAAACAATCACCATGTAACATCTGTGTATTTAATAGGAAGGAGAAAGGTTTAAAGAGTGGTGATTGAATGCGCAGGTATACAATTTTGCTCTTTAGTTGCACCTTTTATTCTTTTTATTGTTGCTTTCATTATTTGGTCCTATAATTAGCACTATTTTGGTTAACCACATCTGCTCTTTTTACTTTCTAATGTTGCTTTGGTCATTTGGTTTAACTACTAGCAGATTATGGTTTTCATTCTTGATGAGTACATGTGCTTATCAGAATGTATCTTATAGTTATTATTTACAATTGATAAACTGAGAGATGATTAGGAATCTAATCGTAGTCGTGGTTGTAAATTTATCTAATAGATCCAGTTACCATTCATTAAAGGGGTGTTTGGGTAAGTCTTTTTGTGGGGCTTATTTACCTATTGTATCTTTTCAAAGCTCTTAAGCCCTTTTGGATGTTTGGGTAAAGTCAAATGACATATGCTTATGAGCTTACTACTTACTTTTGAGAAGCGCTTTTGATATGACTATTTGAGAAAGCTTGTAATTTGTTTTTGAGGAAGCTTCTTACATACAATATCATGTTCTATTTTTTGTCTTTCGATATACGATTTTGATGTTAGCAGATTTAACCACAGGTAGACTTGATACGTTGGATTCCTAAGGTATGTAAACTATCTTTTAGTTTTGTATAGAGTTTGTTATTTGTTTCATTGTTATATTTGGATTCCGTTTCAAGTTATGATTCTTTTTTATTGTTAGTTTGGCCAATAGTTTATAGATTACCACTAATATTTGATGCACATTGACTGTTTGATGATATGTATAAATGAAAAGAAAAACTTGAGCAGGGGTTATATTCTACTATTGAAGGTCGATTACTATGGAGAGTGTGATATTTTTATTACTTTGAGGGCTGTAATAAACTCTTAAACGGTACTAGTTGCATTTCTGATTCTCTAATATCTATTACAGACACGAAGACGACAAAATGAGAGGTTCATAAAAACAAGAAGGTGAAAAAACTTAAGACACGTATATACCAGGCTTATAAAACTTCGGAGCGTTAGAGGATTATTTTCGTCCCCTGAGAGAAGAAGCTAGATTATACATGCCTCGGTGAAATCGGGTTAGGTCACTTAGTGGGTTTCATTCTTTTTCAGGTGACTTCTTCACATATGTTTGTTAGTAGCAAGATTATTGGAATGGGTATTACTTATCTTTGCTATTAATTATTTAGGATTTAATTTGAATCTAGTTAAATAGTAATTTGATTTTATGCGTTTATCAATTGATTCCCGCTCTACGGTGTAGAAAATTCACATTATTTTTAAATTATGTTAGCTTTCATTCATTTGTTGTTTGTTACTGGATTATACAAATCAGTTTTCGGTTTACTAGCTTTGGAGAAGCAATCACTAAACATACCCTCAGTTTTCTAGACCTAATACGTTTATTTGGTTGTTGATTGAACATCTGCAAACTCACAATATTTTTTATAAGTACATTGTTGTTGAAGTTTACAGATGTTATAAGTACATTGTTGTTGAAGTTGAGTACATTGTCGGTCTGTCAGGTCTGGTCTGGGTCGGAGTCTTGGGTTTGTGTGAAGGTTTATAGTTGGTCAGTTGTATTACAATTTGGGGTGTCATTGGAGTTTGGTCGGATATAGATAATAGGAATTCTACAGATGCTATTTCTTTCTTCATCTGTTTGGAGTTGCTTTTTCAGGTATATGCATATCAAGCATACGGTCAGTGATTTGTTTTAAACGCTCTGGTTGGAGTCATTTTGAAATATTGGATTTGATTTGGTTACTTACTGATTATGCTATATGTCAGAAATTAGGAGGTTTTCACAATTTTGATCTAAGAAAACCTGATTTGTTTTCAAGATGCACCAAGCCAACATAAGAAGCATGGTGGTTGCACGTTGTTGGTTTGTCTGGTAATTAAACATACATTGTACTATGTCAAACATTGTCTGCCGGCTCCAAACTGTTTGTCAGAATCATTTGGCTGTTGTCCATAGTCCTTAAACGAGTCGGAAAGTGACCCGCGCGTTGCGGCGGGTGCTAACATGTTGGTGCGGCGTACAGCGTATAGGTTAAATGTAAATAGCAGGACACACAAATGTATAATCTAATAATATATTACTGGTCAAACTTGTTAAGGTTCATGCAGACATCTATATTGTCATAATCTTAAGTTTGTAGGCCATCAGCATTCGACTCGTAAAGAGATCAGCAAGTTCAAATGTGTTTTCTGAAAAATGTGTCTTCTGAAAATTGTGTCTACATTTTAGGGTCCGTTTGGTTGGAGGGATTTAACATGTGGGGTCAGGAATTGCATTTAAAAACGTTGTTTGGTTGCATAAGTGAATCTGAATTTTTTTTATGGAGTGCTACTATTGGTACCCCATCTGGCCCACCGAATAGTACCAAAAAAGTACAAAAGATTCTTTTTGTACTCTCATTTTACAGTACAACGCAGTTTTATATTAGGTTATGTTCCGTATTTTTTTAACAGTTTCATACTTTTGACTCGTTAAACTTTATAATTTTTATTCCGCGCTTTCAGTTTCACAGTTTTATAATATAAGCAAAATTATAAAAATTAAAAAAAAATAAAAAAACAAAAAAAACCCGAAAAAACAGGGGGAGGGTACAAATGGTGTTTCAGGGGGTACGTATAACACAAGCCTAAATGGAAATGGACTCAACGTGCTCACGGGTTAACCATGCTACTCTATATAATTAACTAGTCTTTAAATATTAAATGCTAAAAAGTTCAACTAGTTTAATACTGTAGAAAATTTGTAACTTGAAATTGTGGGTTGTTTGTGCCGGAATACTCGTCGGAGAAAATTTGTCGGAAATCGATGAAGACGATGAGAGGTTGAAGATGAAGATACGAAATGACTAAATTGCCCTTATGTTAACACCTAATCCGAAAATTTTAATATATCAAAATATTCACATATGTAAAAAATATAAATCTTTTACTTAGTAAAGGAAAACGAAAAGTGAGGACTTTTGCATTTCAAAAAAAAGAATCTTTCCTTATTAGGTATGATGCT
>BQNB010050115.1:0-26519 GCA_026074375.1 Tanacetum coccineum | reverse complement strand
TTTCTATGGGCCGGGCTCGGGATTACTTGGGCTTTCGCCCGATACACGTGACCGGTTAGTTTACATTTACGAGCCCGTTTACCCTTCTAGCCTATTACAACGTATAATTAATTAAGTGTCTGAGACCTAATATAATGAACGAACTTCCATTGTTCGACTCAATATTTTGAGGCTAACAAACTTGAATATATTGATTGTAAATATTCTACTTAGGTTATAGAATAACTAACTATGAATTTTATCTTTTTAACTATGCCATAGGGTTCCTTTTATACACCAAGGAAAACCCTAATGGGCTTTACAAAATGCGTACAATGATAATGCATATCTATTCTGAATATATCTCATGCATATCACTTTAGCAGTACTAACTATATAATACTAACAGCACTAACTATTACAACTAGCAGTACTAATAACTTAGACTATTTTCTTTAAACTTTAACAGCAGTATCAATCTTGAACCAGCAGTAGTAAAGTAGTACTGGCAGTAATAACTTAAAATTCCCAACAATCCTTCCCTAAACTTGATATTTACTTGTCAATCATCAAGTTTCTTCAGTTTAAGCATCTTGGTCATTAGGAGGATGTATCCAAACATTTTACTACTCTTCAAGCATTGATTTGATGAACTTGATAAGCTCAAATGCCATAGTACTTTCTTCTTCAGCTTCTAACTGTAAATTCAGCACCTTCTCTAATAATTCCTTAATTAGTGGGTACTTTTTCTCTACTAGCATATTAATCTCCATAGGTGTGCCATCTATAAACAGAGTGTGAACTCCACAATTTTCATGCAATTTCCATTTCAGTAATTTCCAATCCAGATGATTTATCCTTAGTTCATTTTGCTTGTCATGCTCTCCTTATGTTTGTATGCATCCCCTTTCATTCAAATCATCATCTGAAGACTCAACATGTCTGTATTTCCTCCTTATTGGTTGTGAGATGCTTGACTTCCTTTGTCTTTCTAAGCTCTTGACTCTTTTCTTTAGTCTGAGGATCTCCACAGCTTGAACATCCTTCTCTTTCTCCAAGTCAAGCACCTGTTTTAACAATTTTGTACACATAGTCATCAATTTTTGTAGTTTTAGTCTACCCTCATCACTTCCAGGTGTGTAACCTCCTAGGAGAGGTGAATCATGGGGTGTGATTGGTACATTAGCTGTCAATTCAATTTGATGTTCCATCCTGCCCTTCCCACTTCCAGATGTGTGACCTTCTAAGAGAGGTGGTTCATTAAGCTTTTCAAGCACTCTCTCAGACTTAACCTGAATAGGAGTACCCCCCATGGTGTCTTGGCGCCTGGGACTGCCACCTGTATCCATACCCTGAGGAATGTCAACATTAGAGTCAGTTGCCGTGGTCTGGTCCTAATTAAGATTATCATTGTCTGGCTGCATCTAAGTCTAGAAGCATTAGTGAATAACGCCTTTCCACACTGTCAGCCCCTCCTTATGGACAGCCTCATCTGCTCCAAGGTCTTGAGGTACACCAGTCTGAGGTAACTGAGTGTCCTTTAGGTTTAGTCCAACGGTGTTTGATCTTCTTTTCTTTGATATATAGTTTGGAGATAAGTGTAGTTCTCAATGAAGCGTCAATTTGAGGTCATGAAAAATTTGTTGTGAGGTAGAGTGTGGTTGATGTTCAGGGGGTGTTTGCTGAACAAGTATCACCCAAGTGGCTTAGTATAAGGCACCAACAATATTAACGGTAACAAGCAATACAAATATTAGCCTGGCAATATTAATATTAGTCTAACAATATTAACTTGTTCTCTAATAACTATGCAAAAACATGCCTCTATTCATCACAAGTGTCACACCCCCAGACGGGGCCTGGATAGAATACGTGTCCGGAGGCATGACTTTATTGAGCATCTCAAGTACAAAGCATAAAGAACGACCTCTAAGGGTATGTTTTGAAAATAAACACCGTTGTAAAGTTTTAAAGAATAATAATATAAGTTTACATCGATTTTAATTTAAAAGATTCAAAGTAAAGCGGAAGCTTAAATCAGTTCAACAACGGAATTTAAAGACATAAGGGAAATCTCTGTAAACCGGTACAGGCAAAATAGACTTCACATAAGTCAATCGAACAGCAACCATGGCTAAAGCACCTAGAAAAACATCTTAAAACGTGCAACATAAAGTTAAGTGACATTCAAGGTTTAGTTCAAACTTATTAAAGTGGACCACAAATATTCAAAACGTATGCGACAGTTATAATAGATACAACTTCACATAAAAAGGTATTTACGTTGCACTAAGCTCATGACACTGATCAAAGTACCATGTTATGCATGTACATTGCTTATAATATTTGTGGCCTACCAGTGTCCGACCAAAGACAACCTAACCATCTTTACGACATGACATATATCCATTTATCGGGATCCCCGTAGGTAGTGAGCGCTACTCACCCGGATATTGAAATTAGTCCCAATATAACCTATTTAATCATTCGCGCTCCTACGCCGCGTCCTCCAGTCAAAGATTGTACAGTTCATGATAGATTCGCAATAGTATCAAACAGCTACTTAGGGCAACACGTACACATGAAAATCCTCACGTAAATACTTGTGTCCAGTTTAAAAATCAAGCAATGTTTCTCACCCCAAGTTATAAAACATTTATTCAAAACGAGTAAAAGAGTGGGGCTATGAACTCACCTTATACGGGTAGTAAATCAAAGGAATCAATCAGGAAAAATATTCTCACGTTATCTACGACAACCTATCATATAGTCTCGTTTAAGAATGATGTACAACGAATAACGCTTAACGCAAGAACTGATCATCCGAGCACGAGTAGACACGGCGTATCCCTTTTTAAAACGTACTTTCAAAAGTTATAAGTTTTGACAAGTCTCGACACTTCAAAACATCTTAGAAAATATTTTGTCTTTTAGTGAATTTTGGTTACTTTAGTGGAGTATTTCGTCTTTTAGTGTATTTCGACTCTGAGTTATGTTCATCTTTCGGTGTATATTCTCTCCTTATGTATTTTGTCTTTTATTATTTCGTCTTTAGTGTATTTTCATCTTAGTGTATTTTGTCTCTTAGTGTATTTCGTCTTTTAGTGTATTTCGTCTCTTAGTGTATTTCGTCTTTTAGTGTATTTCGTCTTTTAGTGTATTTCGTCTCATAGTGTCCCGACACATCAACGTTGACTCGATAACCAAAAATGTTAACCTAAACTCGACACTTACGTTTTTCTACGTTTTACCATAAGTTCGATAATAAAAGTATATTTTCGACGCGTTTATAAAGTTTACGAAATTTCGGCATGACCTTTCTAAAAATATAGACTTTCCATTTTTATCAACTCCCCCCTCCCAATGTGGGTGATAACCCCCCCCCCCGACCCCCCCCCCCCCCCCCCGACTCTGAAACTAACTTATTGTAACAAAGTACATCTTTTATTGACTCGCAAGTATATCCGGTATATTTTCGACAACACCTCAAATATCGCAACAAGTCCGTCCTAAAACTAACCCTCTTCGACATTCAACTTACGCTTACAACAAATCCAACATCTACTTAATCTTTTCGCCAACGATATTTAACTCAACATACGATAAATCTTTAAGTAAACGATATAGCCGTAGCTATCAACATAATCACAATGAACTTTTAAATGCAAAAGTACAACTACTTTTTATTTTCTTCCATTTATAAAGAAATATATTAAACTTTGAGACTTGTAGTTTTATAGAAAACTAGATAATGATTTTCATAACGATCCGCTTTGTACACCTTGTTCGGGATGATCATACGAATGCAAAAGTACAACTTATATGAAAAGTAAAGATGACTTACAAAGAAACACGACGAAAGGTGGATTAGAAATCAAAAACAACCCAAACGTTGTTTTACAAATTACCCGGATGAACTAACAATCAACACGAACAATATATCTTCAAGTGGATGATCAAAGATTAAAAATAAGGATTTGGGTGTTTTTTGGTTCGGCATCAGAAAAAGAAAAAGAGAAAGAGAGGTGTAAATGTAAAGTGTATGTATTGAATGAAATGAGAAATAGCGTTAAGGTTTATGTAAAACACGACAAATCACACACACACACACACAACTAGTTGTGGCCGTTTGATTAGAGGACAAGGCACAAGGGGACCAATTTGATCCTCAAATGGGAGTTTAGCAAGGACATGGTGCAAGCCCTTATGTATGGAAAGTGGGTGGAAAAAAAAAAAAAAAAAAAAGTTGGTTTGACTAGTTTAACTATAGCAAAAATTTAAAAAAATGAATCCTATGTCATGCATGCCATGTTGAACCGGCTATGTAATAGGCCAAAGAGGTACCAAAAATCTTTTTCCACTTTCTAGGATCACTAGTACTCTTTTGTGGAATTAATCTTTCTCCCCCAAGACTGTTGCATGCACATGTAATATGCATAATTTAAACACGTTATCAGTAAATAACGAATCGAGTAACGGTAACACGGAAAATTACAAAATTTTAAATATTGCTTTAAAACATAAAAACGCGGATATTGCCAAAATACTACAAAGTTTGGTGTCCCGGTTCGCTCCCGGAGACTATTCTCAGATAATAACGAAACAACTTCCCGGTTAAACGGTAAAGCTAAACGAAACATTTAAAAATTTAAATTACTACACGGAAACGGCTAACTTATTGAACGGAAATTCTCGGGTTGTCACAACAAGCACACTAGAAATAACTAGATAGACATGTGAAGAAGTCCTGAGGACCTAGCTATGCATAGCCCATATAAAATAAGTTAAGAAATGTCAATCAAAACAACATACCAGTTGTAATCCATTCCAACTTCAATCCAAATAACACTTGTGTGTACTCCACTGCACTTAAACACCATTAACTCCAGAGATCAAGGGGGGCAGCTACAATTAAGCATACAAATGCTTGCCACTAGAAAATTAAATCTACTCACATCAAAAGCTTTAGTGAGCAAATCAGCTACATTATTATTAGTGTGTATTTTGACCATCTCTATCAATCTCTTCTCATAGGAGTCTCTAATGAAATAATACCGAATCTCTATATGCTTTGTTTTAGAATATAGACAATTCCGTGACACACAATGGCACTCTCATTGTCAACATGATTCTTTGTCTGCATAAAATTGTATCTATAATCCAACATCTGATTTTGGATCTAAAGCACTTGACCACAATAGTAAGAAGCAGCAATATATTCAGCTTCAGTAGTTAAATTAGCCATGCCAGGTCTGCTTTTTTATATTGCAATAATATAACCTTATGAAACCAAGAAATTACAACCACCTGTGTGGATTCCTGTCCTAAACTGCAACCTGCATAAACAACTTCATTAAAAACTTCTACATAATAAAAAGAGAAGAGTCCTTAGGATACCAAAGGCCCCAAAGTGGGTCGACCTTTTAGGTATATGAAGATCCTTTTTACTGTATTCAAGTGGGAAACTTTTAGCTGAACTTGAAATCTTGAGCATGCACAAACAGAGAACATAATATCTGGTCGAGAGGATGTGAGGTACATCAATGACCCAATCATTGACCTGTATAAATGGACATCAACATCCTCACCATCTTCATCTTTTGTTAAAGCCTTGTTGGTTTCCATAGGAGTACTGGCTGTCCTTATACTAGAAAAACCAAATTTCTTCTGTATCATTTTAAACGACTTTTTGTGTCGTTCATATATATCTTGTGCTGTTGATCTTGAAGTAACACGCCCCGGACCCTTATTCCACTGCGACCCAATTTGGGGGTGTTACAACTCATGTATAGGCATGCGGATTTATCAAGAGATCGAGGTCTACTCATAAAACGAAGAAGAAGATTATGAGTTCTTATCATATTATAGTGCAAGACATAAGATACAAGTTTGGGATATTCTACTTCTACATCAAATTTGTTATACTTAATTTTTCTTCATCAGTAATCATTACATAGAGCCTACAGAATTAAAGATTCAAGAAATGGTTAACATATGGGTTTCAGGGGAAGCTTAATGTTAAAATGTTTAACCATTTATATGCTACATCAAGATGAAGATTTTTACTACTGCTAGCCTTTGTTATTACTGCTAGTGTAAGTTTCTACTGCTCAAGTTCATTTTTCTTAAGGTGCGTAATGGAGGGCAATTTGGGTCATTGGAATACTTGGATTGGAAGTGTAATATTGGTTCGTAGTTGTGAAGATCAAAGTTGCATATTTTAGTCCCCTACTTGATTATAACAAAAAGGGGAAGATGATTCAGTGATGATTTGCAACTTGTTGATTCTTGGTGGTATAGCATGGATTAAGGGGAAGTTTCATTCGTATATTAACTTCAGGGGAAGTTCGTGCTTATTTGGTTTTGTCATTATCAACTAGGGGAAGATTGTTGGGAATTATATTTGAGTTGATAAGACAAAACACGAATGAAACAAGATGGAAACAAGAAGGACCAAAGTTGTTATTATGGGATTCTACAAGATGTAGGAGATAATGAAGATTTGGTCAAAAAGAAGATAAAGATGAATATTAATGAGAAGATAAAGATGAATAATTAATTGATTCTCTCATTAATATCTTTTATTAGTTTCCATGTAAGCCTTGACTCCTTATGCTATAAAAGGAGGTCCAGGCATATAGAAAAAAACACAGAGAAAAAATGTAAACACAGTAAAGGTGTGTGTGTCTAGGCGTCAAGTCCTCTAATGGACGCCTAGGGTTTGTTTGTTTTAGCCTCAAGAATCTATGATTCCTGTTACTAGTTAGAGTAACCGTTCTAGAATTGATCATCTAGAATTGGGGCTATGAAGAACGTTTGGTTATTAATGAAGAACACCTTGTTGAATATCTTTGTTCTTATTCCGCTTTGTTTTTATAACTTATGAACATTGATATTATCCTAGATAAAGGTCTAAACAACCTGAGCTTAAACGATCCAACGATCTTTAGGTTTCCATAGTTGTTTATTTGGGGGGAAGCAATTGAGGGAAGACACATTTATGTACAACAACATCAACAACATCTCTACCTTTCAGAAGCAAGAAAACCGTCATAATTCATACCTTCATATCTCATACTCAAAGTTTAAAGATACACTTCCGCAACTCTGATAAATCAAAGAACTTCCTCAAATCATCAAGTTATTGGTCAAGACAAAAGTTCTACATGAGGAAGATTGTAAGCTGTCAAGAAAGTATGAGTATGTTGGTTAGAAGATTCAAAAGATAAATCAAGATGGATTCATGGTAAAGAATGATGATATGAAAATATCTCAAAGGCAAAGGAAAAAAGGATAATGGAAAGATCAAGATCAAGATCACTAGAGCATGATTGGAACGAAACCACTATTACACAACAAGACTCAAGACAAACAAGCATTAAAGTTCAAAGTTCAAAGTCACAAGAGAGATCTCAATGATCATCCTTTAGGGGGAGATTGTTACGAATAAGAAAATGATGATCATTAATGCAATCAAAGAGAGATCTCAATGATCGTCCCTTGGGGGAAGATTGTTAGGATTGATAAAAGTGACGATCTTATTGAGATAAAAGTCTTGTAATAAATAGAAAAATAATATTGTGTAATAGGTTAGGTGAAAGGTTCGTGACTAAAATAAAGTTATGAGACCTGATAAATAGTTAAAGTCTAAAAGAGTGTATTTATTTGAATGATATACGATGGTTTTGGCATGTGAATGTTGTTATGGAAAGTTATTATATGGAGTCAAAGAGATTTGTTTAAAAAGAAAGAAGATATGTTCGTTTTTCAAATCCTAATTTTTAGGGTCTAGTTAGTCATGTTGCGTGACATATTAAAGGAAAGAATGGTGCATTGAGTGCTGCTACAAGAATGAACAGTAATGTTATAAATGTATTAGATACTACTGTTTGCACATGGAATTGTTATAATGTTCGTGTTTTAAGAACTATTTAAGTATAGTGCTTGGGCTCAAAAGAAAGTGGTGCTACACGTTTTGGTACTACTATCCTACATTAGTACTGCTTTTGTAATGTTATATGTTGTTAGTGTATTGTGGTTATTACAATTGGGCTTCAAAGACTAAAACTACTTGGTCTCATAAAAGATTCGAAAGAGTATTATTTTTGTAGCAGTTTTAATTAGTACTGTTCATGTAAAGAAATGTTTGTACTGCTTTCTTTGTCCGAGATAAGGTTTCAACTGCTAGTTAGTACTGCTCACCAAGTTTATGTTGTCAGTGTTACCCGAGAAAAATTAATACTGTTAATGTTAGCCGATATCGGATAATAAAGGATTTTTGTTCTCGGCTATCAGAAGATATCGGGTGACAAAGGGAATTTTAGTTATCCATAACACACACAAGAAGATTTTTGGTTTTTGATTTTGGAACATATTGGTTCCAACACATACAGAGGTTGATTGATAGTTTGTTCAGATGGTTCTTGGACAAACAGAAAGATTTTTGGATGGTTTAAATATTCTTAAAACGTTTAAAAGGCTCGTTTTTTATTTATTGAAGATGTGGTTACGAAGAAGGTTGTTTATCACATATTTGAAGATGAAGTAGAATTATTTGGGTACGTGTTCTTATCATATCTCAAATGGCTGACTACATTTGGAGATAACTTGTTAGTGCTTAGAAACGATGTGACGAAGAATTGACAAATCTAGCAAAGGTGTGTGATTTTTCTTATGGTGCTCATGTTCGTATTTGCTATCACTTTGGTTATTGTCCATAGATGAGAAAGATGAGATAAATAGTCAAGAAGATTCGGTCTCCCTATACATCGTTTAGGAATAACTTCGAAGTCACGTGGACTAGTACAAGATATAAGATACAAGTTTGGGTCGTTCTACTTCAAGTCTTTGTTCCCTGCCATGTTCCTGGAACATCCACTATCAAATATTCCTTTGTTCTTCAAAGCTTGTTGTAGATTTCCCTGCACAAAAGTAAGAGAGTCAGCGTCTCTTGGGGACCCAAGCCGCTACTGACTTGAGTCTGCCTTGTGGATCTATATAATTTACTCTTTTTGAGACCCATGATCCACTATTGACTTTGGAGATGTTGTTTAAATCAGTCATTTTAGGTCTCCAAGCACAACCTGCTGAGGCCTTAACTGCAGTGACCCCGGTTCCCTTAATAGCACTAACTGCTGTTTGCCCAGCAGTATTAACACCATTTACTCTGACAATATTAAATTTTTATTTGAAATCCCCTGGTATTTGGTGCTGTTGATTTATAAAAAGACCTTCTAATAGGTAGAGACGCAATAAAAAGAATCGTGTTCTTAATTCCTGAAACTCACTCTTTGTAAACGAGTAAGTATTAAATGGTCTGAATGTACTAGTTGATGTTGTTTCTTTTAGAGAGCTTTGCTTGGCAGCACTAACTGGTACTCTTCCAAACCTTGTTAAGACTGCAGATGGAACAAATTTATTTTGATGATTTATTCTCTAAGCACTATTCCAAACTGGTCTAATTTCCGTTTGACCTGTATTCTTTCCCATATTTTTCAAAACAGACTTTTTAGCCATTCTCTTTTCATGAAAATCACAGTCTTTTATTAGATGGTTTGTAACTGCCACAAACAAAACAAGCTTTCTTTGTAGACCCAAATCCTAACCCCCAGTTTTTGAGTCCATTTTCATTCCAATCTCTTTGTATCCAACCTTAGGATTTTGAGTGGTTATCCTAGGTTTTTTAGCTTGTTTAGGTTTAACAGATTCATTTCGAAGCATTAGTGAAACTGCACTATTTAAAACTAGGTTTTATGTCTTGCAAATCATTAGATTGAAAAATACCTCATCATCATCACTAACCCAATCTTCAATGATAACTCCACTAGGCCTAACAGATTCAACTCTATCATTTCTACACGAGTAATCTAAGGTGGAAGTGATACTTGTTTCAACTTAAGACACACAAACACTAGTCCTTATTTGTTGTATGCCTTATAAACAAATCATCCAATCCTGTAAAAGATAGGATCAGCAATGGAGGCATGAATTCCCAGTTAAAGGAGGAGAACAGCATGATATCCATATCCTCTTTTGAACCTATCATTTTGTTTGATTGTCATCTCCATCATGAACGGATATCAAACACACTATTAAACAATTCACACAATTGAATCATTTTCATTCCAACTGATCTCCATAACCTAGACTAGTTTTAATCTTTAAACGTATTTGACTTTAATCAGTGTATTTAAGTTTTTAGAAGATGTTTCAAACTGTTATAGTTTAGCTTTTAAATCATCTTTTTCTCTTAAGGTTTCATCTATCTGATTTTTGAGTCTAGTGATAACATTACTTTTGTCTTTTACTTCAAATTCTAAGACTGTAATATTTTCTTCATAAACAGCTTCATTTTTCTGATGAACAACTAACTGTGCCTCTACAGATTCTAGGCCTAACTGATAAGCTATAATTTCTAGATTAGCTTACCTTAAGAGTTTGTCGCTGTTTCAGCAAACTGTTTTTGGAAGTATTTTCAAATGTTTTATTACATACTTTTTAGAACAAGATTGTACCTCTGTGCAGACCCTAAGAGTTTGAATTGTAGCCTATAGAGCAACCAGATGGTTATCTGGAGTTATAATAACTCCAGTCATATCCCATCATCCTGGACAATCAAAGCATTGTCCTAAACAACCAATGCATCAGAGGTCTCTACTGGTACAGTCCTTCTGGTGTTGTCCTTGCTCTTATACCCTGCATCTCTGATTCGTAGTTTTATATACCCAAAATATATATATTAATATAACTTTAAGAGTAATTAAGAAAATTACCAAGTTACCCTTGATAAAATTCACTCTCAAAAATATATATAATATAATATATAATACGTATATTAAACCGGGTAAGTATGATCACCCGGGTCGTTTCCCCAACGACTAGTGAAATTGAAACCACGTTCTAGTTCGGATTCTGATTTGAATGAAGCAAAGATATTTTGGATAAGCTATTACTACTAATTAAGAAGCAACAAATAATGACAATTAAGCAAGTAAACAAATTTTAATCCCTAAAATTGTAAACTAAAATTTTCACTAAATAAAGAAAAAATTGCCGAAAATTATTAAAAATAAAAAGCCCTAATTTTTATCTTTTTATTAGAGACTAATTAAACTAACCCTAATTATTAATTAAAACTAAATAAAACTTATTACTAACTAAAATAGGGACTAACTGTGAAAAAGACTTAAGGACTAACGGGCTAAACATTTAACGGGCAAGGATTAACTGGAAAACAACTAAAACAGAAAATTTACAGGAATGGTCCCTGAGGACTTACCCCGACAACAAACTAAGGCCCGAATTAAGGTGAGATTTGAAAAGTGCTTATTATTAAAAACTTAAAAGAGCAAAGTTGGAGATTAAGCTATTATGAACAAATTTAATAAAAGAACCTTGTGCTGAAAATCAATAATAAGCTCAAAAAGAGCTTATCTTTAAGCTGTTTACAGAAAGTGAGGTTTTGGGCTTATTTTCACTTAAACAGCCATAAAATACTCAAATAAAGCTTAAATCTAAAAAGGAAAAGTGATCTAGAAAGCTTATGATGTGCTTATTCTAAAAATGAAAAGAAATTAAAGCTTAAACTACTTTTATGCTACTGAAATTGATCATGAACTAAGCAAACTCAGGAAATAAGCAAAGTAACACAAAACCCAAATAAGCTAAAAACCTTAATAAGCTAAACTAAACTCTAAAACTTTAAGGACTTATTAAACTACTTATAATCTATCTAATTAAGCTGTAAAATCTAGACTTAAAAGCTGAATTAACAAATTTAAATCCTAAAGTTTCTAAGTACTGTTTTTGGAATTTTTCAGTTTTTATACTTTTGACAGTCTAAATTAACTGGAAAATAACAGAAAATTGCAAATTAAGACTTAAAATCTATTAAGCTATATTAAAACTCAAGTCCTACTGAATTTGATAAGCTAAATCCTAAAATTACTGTTTTAAATTAAACTAAGAACACAGCAGTACTAACTGAGGTTAGTACTGCTAGTGTAAAAGTTCAACAGTACTTTCAAGTGAAAGTACTGCTGATGCAATTTGACTTTCAAGAACATAATTAAGCTATGAAATAAGCTAGAAAATGAAAACTAAAACTAAATTCATAATAAGCTATAACTAAACTTAATACCACTGAATTTGACAAGCTAAAATCTAAGCTAACAGTACTAACTTATGGTTAGTACTAGTAGTGTAAAGGTTCAGCAGTACTAACTGAGGTTAGTACTGCTAGTGTAAATCAAGAGTGCACTAAACCAAACACTCCTTAAAAACTATGACAGAATTTTAGAAAAGCTTTTTAAGAGAAATCTAATGAACAAGTACTGAATACCAGATAAAAACTAACTTAAAACAAACTTAATTAACAAAACTTAACAACTAAATAAGCCTTAATCTAAGATCTATACTATATAAACTAATATTTTTGGTTTTTTTATGGATTTTTATGACAGAAATTAGTAACTAGTGATCTATAACTATTTAAGCAAAAACAGATGAAAATATATAACTAAATAGCACTAATAGAGATAATTAAACACTAATAAGCAAAGAGAATAAGCAAATAAGCAATATTAAACATATAAGCTATATCTAAGCAATTTAAACTGAAATTAGAGAAGAGTGAGAAGAGAAACTTACTTGATCCTTTAGCTAAACAAAAGGAACCAATAATGGCAGCTACAAGCTCCCTAGCTTATTAATAAGCTAGGGTATAAGTCCTTGGGATCTCTTCCAAGTTAAGATCCCCTTCCAAAAAGCTCATATCCAAATAGGTCCATGAAAGGTTAAACTGATTTAAGGTTTAAGTAAGATTAATACTGAATTTAATAAGCTCTATTTCAGCTTATAGACTGAAAGAGCTTTTAAATGAGCTTATTAAGAGAGTTTATGAAAAAGGAACTTTGAGAGATTAAGAAAAACTGAATTTCATTAATGAAAGTTACTGATTACATTACTTGGAAAGAAGATTACAAAACATTTTAAGGAAAAATTACATTTAAGAAAAATACAAAATTTAAGCTTAAACTAAATTCTAAAAAAACTCGATATCGTGTGTGTGAGAATGAGGCCTATTTATAGTGCTAAGCTGAAGCTTCTAGGTCCTCTTGCCTTGCTCTCCAAACCTTCAATCTCTGCCACTCATTGCCTAAATCATTGAGGGGCTTAGTAAGCCGTTGGACATTAAAGTGACCCATGATTGCACGCTGTCAATTCTTTGATTGTGACAGCTTGTGTTACTTATGTGAGGGATATAAGAGCAATTTTCTTCCTTACTTGTGCTTTTCTCTCAATAACGTGGCATTCTCCCTTTGGGATTGGACCAATCAGAGATGAGGAGTGACGTTCCTTTCTGCCAAGGTGACTTAATCCCACAAATGTCCTTTTTAACCTTCAATTTCTTTTTAGCCCCTAGATGTAAGTGGAGGGTGAAATGGGGAAGACGATGAACAGTGAATGGGATTTACCCGCTCTTTTATAACTGAAATGGGTAAAAACTCGTTTAAACTTTGGCTTTGTACACAAACGGTCCTTGTCTTTTGGTTCTCTCTTATTTCTATTTATAGAACAGTTTGGGAATAACAGTTTTGGCCCTTGTGTTTTATAATAAGAGGAAATGGGCTTTGTTGACATTATTTGACCAATGTTTAACTGGGATTTGACTGAGGCTTGACTTTTCTGGCTTCGGCTTTGGATCTTTGGCTTCTTTTTGTTCTCTTCTGATTCTCGTGTCCGTGCTTGCTTATTTTGACTGTTTTCTTATATTTTTAACTTATCCATACCTGCATACACAAATCACAAATACAAGCATAATTTTGCCATTTTTTGGTCTGTTTTGGGTTTAATTGGGTTATTTTAAGTATAAATGGATACGTGTATTTTACACTTATCAATCTCTATTCTTGTTTCCTTGATTTCTTGGTGCTCTACATTCCCTTGCAAAGGTTTGGCCCCTTCTAATGACAGTTAAAGCATTCAACCTTGGTTTTGTCAAAACCTACAGGTTCTTTGCCATTGAAGATTAACTTTCTTCTAGTCTTCTTATAAAATTGCTTAACCCTCATAGAGAGCATGGCCACCTGCCATTTAAGGTCCATTTCTTCCAAATCATCGTGATCAATCTGCTCTTGGTCTTCATCATCTAGTTGTGGACTATTTGACTGATTAGCAAAGAATTAGAACATTAGATCATCATATATGATGATGAAGAGGCTTGTCCCTGAGAATTATGGCCTGATGCAGTAAAACCTATTAGTAGTATTAACTTCATTAATGCTGCTAGTGTCTTCTGTAGAGAGAAAGGCCACATTCTGAGAGTTTAAAGATGATCCAGAGGAAACTTTGATATCAACTTCAAACACTTTTAGGTTATTGTATAGATCATCAATATCCAAATCATCTATACCATCTTTGTTCCTTATAATCAAGGCTACATTGTTCCATGATGAAGGTATAATTCCTAAAAAAATTGACTTGCATCTTCATTAGAAATAGCTGCACCATGAACTTCTAGAAGGCTGATAAGTTTTTGAAACCTATCATATGCTTTATCTAAGCCTTCTGTGTCAGATACAGAAAAGTTTTTGAATTGTTGCTTCAAAACATTCTTCTGCATCTTCTTAGATTCAACATTGCCACCAAATCTACTCTTGATAGCAGCCTACAGAGACTTTGCATCCTTTATTCCATGGAACCTCAGTTGATACTCATCAGGAATAGCCAAAAGCAAAATGCTTTTAGCTTTTCTTTCTCTTTGTCTTCGTAATAGTGCTTGAGCAGTCTTTGGAGGTACTTCAGTTTCAACATCATTTTCATTAGTTGTTCCTTGTATAGGACCATCACCATTCAAGATCACTTGCCATAAACTATAATCTGTGTTAGTGAGATACTGCTCCATCCTCATGCTCCAAAGGGTATATTCACCCTTCTTGAGGATAGGAAGTTTTACAGTGGACACTATTTGAGGAGATTCTACTGGTGCTATTTGTGTTGTAGGTTCTTCACCATACATTGTGTATTTTAGAAAGAGATCTAGATCTGATAAAGTTCTTCTTATTCAGAGTTTCTCTACAAGCTCTGATACCACTTGTGAAGTCCCAATAAAATAGATCTTCTTTAGCCTGTTAAAGCTTAGTTAACTTGGATAAATCTAAACTAACTATATAAGAAACTATGATTGTGAATACTACAAGTTATGCGGAATCTAACTTGCAATACTAAGAAGAACAATGAAAACTAAACTTGAATATATTGATTGCA
This sequence comes from Tanacetum coccineum, assembly GCA_026074375.1. Classification (NCBI taxonomy): domain Eukaryota; kingdom Viridiplantae; phylum Streptophyta; class Magnoliopsida; order Asterales; family Asteraceae; genus Tanacetum; species Tanacetum coccineum. The sequence goes on along the minus strand of BQNB010050115.1, from coordinate 11,273 downwards.
AATACTCTGCTAAGATTACAGAATAACTAACTATGAATTGATTTGTGTTTTCTATAAAAATTGATATATATTTCTAACTATGTCGTATGGTTCCTTTTATACACTAAGGAAACCTTAATGGGCTTACAAAACGCGTATAATGATAATGCATATCTATTCCTAATATATCTCATGCATATCACCTTAGCAGTACTAACTATATAATACTAACAGTACTAACTATTAACTAACAGTACTAACTATACTGGCAGTACTAACATTTATACTGGCAGTACTAACTACTTAGTCTATTTCTTCAGTCTTTAGCAGCAGTATCAATCTTGAACCAGCAGTAGTAAAGTAGTACTGGCAGTAGTAACTCAAAATTCCCAACATTGTATAAAGCAATCCGGTTTGACTTTAGAAGGTCAAACTTAGCAAAATTACCAAGACAATGTACTACATTGTTTAGAGTATGTCAAAGTCAGTAAGATTACCAACACAATGTACTACTCTAAATGTCTACCAAAACATACTCTAAATGTCACTTGACTTTAGAAGGTCAAATATAACTATATGACCAAAACCAATGATTATGTTTGACCTTTAAAAGGTCAAACTGAGGAAAATGATCAACAATGTACACTACATGACAGTTGACTTTAGAAGGTCAAACTCAGCAAACACAACATGATTAACCAAACATAAAGTTAATACTTCTAATGCAAAAATACTATTATTACATGACAACTAGAGTTAATACTTCTAATCCAAATTAAATGAAACTTAACAGAATTCATATTGTTCAAAGATCACTGCATAATAACTGAACTAAGATGAAAATTTTCTTAGGCTGTGTTTACTAGCAATTTTATTGTTCAATCTTTGTGATCCAGAACTTAGAGCTGGTCTTTGTGCCTGAAAACCTTACCTAGGTCCCTGACATGCTTAAGTTGGTCATGCACTATGTTGACTTGGTCCTTGGCTTGCTATGCTTGGTGTTGCACTAGGTTGACTAACACCAGCAGCTTGACTTGAGGCTTTACTTGCACCAGTTGTTGTGCTTGGTGCTGCACTGGGTTGACTAGAACCAGTAGCTTGACTTGAGGCATTCCTTAAACCAACAGCTTGACTAGAGACATTTATTGCACCAGTAGCTTGTCTTGCACCACCTTAACCCCTGCAGCCTTTCCTGTTATGACCCAAATTTCCACATTTACTACACTTGACTGTTCTGCACTTCCTAGAAAGCTTGCTTGATGAACAACTTTGACTTGCAATCTCATCATGTGACTTTTTACTCTTCTTTGGTAGCCTGCCAACTTGGGGTTTATGATTAGGTGGTATTATGAATGGTATAGACTTAACTACTGGCCACATCTCCCTGCCATTACATGGGTTGATCTTGAATGAGTATACAAGTGCCCATGTTTCAAGTCTGCAACCAGCATGAACCTAATGTTTAGGTATACCAACTCCTATTGAATTCTCAAACATGTTGTATATTGCAGCCACAACATGTTTACATGGTATTCTAGTTAGCTCTTACTTCCTACAAGAACACACCCTTCTATCCATGTTAACAACACATTTATCCCTATAAGGCCCAATTACTTGATATACATGACCTCCATTCCATTAAACAATGTAGTCAGTAGCTTTTTTTATAACATCAAAGAGGACTATCACAAAAGGAGTAAGTGGTCCAATAGTCTTTGCTATTACTTTCTGAACTACTACAATCCTCTTCATCAAGTATCTTTAATATATTCCAGACAAGTAATGATGGGTTGATCTCTGCCATTAACTAACTGCCTATTGAACACCTCATAGATGTTGTTTAAAAGTAGATCACATTTGGCTCTGCTTGTTAAACAAATCACATACTATATAAGTATATGACCAATTATTAGTATGCTTTTGTCTAGTGTGAGTTAGTTAATTACCTGAAAAATAGGATTTGCTCCATTGTTCAGCTAGAATCTTCATTAACCAATCATAAGCAGCGAAATTGTATGACTTGAGCTCACCCATATTTTTGTTGAATTCACCAACAATAGTGGCTTTAGTTGCATTCCAAAGCATGTCCTTGTACATACCTCCTTTAATCTATGACTTCATATTCTCATGAATATGCTTAATACAGTACATGTGTTCAGCACTTAGAAACACAGATGCAATGGCTTATATAAGTCCCTGTGGACAGTTAAGGTTAAGGATGGTGTAGAACCGTAGAGGGGGTGAATACTCTTTTCTTAACTTCTTTAAAGTTTATAAAGCTTCAAGTCTCGAAAGAGCCGAGTGGTGAGCTCATCTACTTTGTAATGAGAACAATAAGTAGATAAAGAGAAGAAGAGACACCACGCTATATACTGGTTTGGGGGAAGGAGGTTTAGTCCTTTTGTACGTCTAGTTGCGAATCTACGACACCGATACTATTCCTAGTATAATCCTTATGGTGGACTATAAATCGTATTATAATTTAACTCCACCGGCTTTCAACAAAGGCCGACGCTCACATATAAGAGTTACTACCTACGGTATTTCACCATCGTAATCCATCCCTAAGAACCTATGATTTGACTTAACCTATAAATTCTAAAATCCTTCCCCTTGAAAGCTTTCTAAAACCCCAACTAGATCCCTAATGATCTAGGATTGATCCCACGGATACAAGACTTCCTTTACAACTGGATTGAATAAAAGATAGATGGATGAACCAAGTCCTAACCTAACCTAGAGACTAGATTCTAAAGAAAGGGTATGAGAAATAAGACCCTCAACAAAATACACAAGGATGGATTAGGTACTTGTGTGGCTCTCTTGTGGAGATGTATGTTATTCAATGGATGATAGAAGAGAAGATTAAGAACATAAAGGTGTTAGATTTAGAGGACTAGATAAGAGAAAGGAGAGGAAAGAATGTTTGCAAGAGGTGAGGAATACAAAGGCCAAATGTGGGTATTTATAAGCCAAAGTTCCAAATTGTCAAAAAACAATTCGCCCATGGCGCGTTGCCCACGCGTCAGTGCGTGGCCAGCGCGCCTAAATCTCAAGTTTGTTTTTATTTAGGACTTTGGCGTTTTAAATGCCTACACTTGTTAAACCCCCAATTATACTTTACGCTATGACCTTTTAATCATTCTTACACTCAATGTAAACCAACTCAAATAGCCATTTGATAAAATGTTTGGAAGTATTAAAAGCATTTTGCTTATCTGATAATGTAAAGAGATAAAAGGATTGTCGAAAAGGGGTATTTTGGGTATTCCTGAAATTCTAACTAGCTTAGTTAGGATCCAACTAAAGATTTGAAATTGCTAGTTAGGGTACAATAGAATATTCTTGGAATATTCTTTGCTTGGAGAGAAAGGGAGAAAGATTTGAAATTTGAATTTCAAATTCTTTAAGCACATGTTGGATAAGAATGAATGGGTTGTGTATGAGTTGTAATGATGTGACATGATGTGATGGAAATGAGCCTCTTTATCATATTTGAAATGAAGGGTGAAGATGTATGGAAGAGTGATAAGTAGGATAGGTAATATGATAAGATTAAGGGTGATAAGAAGGTTGTGTTTGTTGTGCGAGTGAAAAGTGAGTGTTTGTTAGAGAAGTTGTGTTTGTTTAAGATGAGTATTCAATCCAATGGTTAAGAAGAGAATAAGAGAGTTTGGATTGATGAGGTGGCTTGATCAAAGGAGAAGTGAAAGTGTGTTTGTTGTGTTCGTTTAAGTTTTAATCCAAGGGTTGAGAAGAGGAGAGTGTGGGAACTTGATTAATGACATGGCTTGATCAAGAGTGAGGATGATAGAGTGTGTGTGTGTGTGTGAAATTCAAATCTTATGAAGAAGAAATTGAATAGTAGATATGTGGTGGAAAATGTTTTGATAGGATTTGGAAGATCCTTGGTTGGGAATGTAGGGAACATAGAGAACAACAAGTATAAGGATAGTACATTGTGTAAGGGAATGCGAGTTGGCATGTGGATGTTATTTGGAGAAATTTTATGTGTGGGAAAGTTTAGGCTTGAATGTTTGAAGATGAAGACGAAGATAAGGATGAAATCAAAGGATTGATTTGGTTTTATAATCACATTGCCAATAAGAAAGAAAAGAGTGGGCAAGTGTGATTATGGAAGTGTTTTAGGAAGAAGATGTTAGGAGAGTGTGTGGAAGAGATGGAATCATTTGTTGGGTAATAAGGTACACAAGTGATTAGGAAGAGTGGGTTGAAGGATTGTGTAGAGGAAGTGAGGACTTGTACATGTGAGGAATACATGTGAGTTTGTAAAAACATTTATGGGTAAGGAAGTGAGAAGAGTCAAAGTATGATAAACTTCCAAATACCATAAACTCAATTAGTCATTTAGTCTTTAATCCATGATAATCAACAATGGATTTGATCACTAATCATCTTGATTCAAACAAGCTAAGTGCTTTGCATCGTAAGTAAAGTATATCCCATAACAGTAAAGGATGCGTTTACACAAAGTGACCTTTGACTTAGTTTGACCAATAAGGGAGTAAAACCCGTTACGTGATTAGGAACAACGTATATCTGGATTAAGGTCAAATGAATACTTTTGCTTGTTGGTATGTTGAAAACATGATCATACTAGGTTTGGAAAGAAGTCTCGGCCTTGGCTAGAGGCGTTTGATAAAAGATTTGAGTTGGCGTTTTATAGAAAAATAGGAGGATTCGTTTTTGCTCCTCTCTAAGTCTAAATCTTATTTGGAGTGTTCCCAAATGCTCAAATATCATGTACATACCTTTATTGAAGTTTTCACATGTGTTAGGTAAGAGGAAAGCCGACAACTGCTAAATCCGCAAAACGGAGTTCGCTTGTGGTGCGCTAGCCATGTGCTGACGCGTGCCCAACGCGCCGAACAATGAAATCCGATTTTGCGAATTTAGGCTACCATTTGTGATTTTACGTTTTACGAATGTTTATTTGTCATCGTTAAAACATAAAGGAGATCCTAGTCAATGTTGCACCAACAGATGGGATTAAAATTGTACCTGTTCTCAGTTTACATAAAACACATGACAAATTATACAATAAAATATATACCTTTTGCCTATTAGAAATGAAAGTGTAATTGAAGTTGGCTTCTATACCAAGATTCTCTCTAAGTAAGTTCAAAAACCAATACCAAGATGCCTTACCAAATGCTTCAACTATAGCATATGCTACTGGATAAATCCCATTGTTTGCATCAACCCCAACTGCTGTTAGTATTTGACCTGGCCAAGGACCTAACATGAAGCATCCATTTAATCCTAAGATTTCTCTGCCACGACCTCTAAAATCGTGTTTCAAAGATCCCAAACACACACACACCCTTCTAAAAGTTCTTGTTTGAGAGTCTGGATTTTGTTCTTGTTGTACATCAATCCTAACAGTTGTGCCTGGATTTTGATTAATCAATTCTTAGGATAAATTCCATTGTTTACATCAACCCCAACTGCTGTTAGTATTTGACCTGGCCAAGGACCTAACATGAAGCATCCATCTAATCCTAATATTTTTCTACCGCAACCTCTAAAACCTTGTTTCAAGATCCCAAACACACATACACCCTTCTAAAAGTTCTTGTTTGATAGTCTAGATTTGGTTCTTGTTGTACATCAATCCTAACAGTTATGCCTGGATTTTGATTAATCAATTCTTAGGCATATTCTCTAAGCAGTGAATAATGATCCTTGAAACTGCTTGTCATTTTATCAGTTGCAATTCTGTTTGCCCTAAAAGCTTTCATCTTTGAGACTCCCACATCAAATTGTTTTTGCATTTGATCTTGAACTGCCCTCATGATGACATCAAATAACGTCTATTTTATAGCATCATTTATCCCATGTATTTAACCCATTTTATATAATTATTGCAAAGAATTGTTACTTAATCGTTTATATTTGAGAATTGCAGTAATTATGGAGTAGTTGGTGAATATTAGCAAAAGGCGCGCATTTTGGAGCTTAAATGAAGATATTTTGAAGATTACTATTCTGAAGACCAATACACTGTATCCATCAAGGAAGATACGACGTATCCGTGCCTGCACCCGCCAAAGAGCACAAAGGAAAGAAGTTCAATACGTCGTATCCAGAAGATGTCAATACGCCGTATTCAAGATATAGTGTGTGAAGATTCTGGAAGATATCAAACGTGGTCCCTACTCCAAGAAACCCCCCCCCCCAATACGCCGTATCTAATTCCTTGGATACGCCGTATTGAACCGACTTCCAGACCATATAAATACAAAACTCAAAAACGAGTTTTAAGTGTGCTAAATTATATTCTCGATACCTAAACCACAAAAGTTGATTTTCATAGGAGAAAAAGAGCAGAAGAGGTCTTGTAACACATTCCAATCCATAGAAGACAACGTGTAATTCCATATACTTTAGTAATCATTCTGTGTTTGGTATTATTCGTTAATTCGGTTAGTTTACCTTTGCTAAATAATTGCTCTTGTATTTATTATAACGTTTGAAGGCTAATACCTTCGGGTATTAGCGATCATTATGAAGATCTGAATGTTTGGTTTTGTTTATCTCGATTTCTTGATTTATAGTTGAATGCTTGTTTATGTTTATTAATTTATACTTGTTTACGCGCTTTTGTATGCCACTTATCAATCAATTGGATCTAGTGATACGGATCAAGTAATCTAGGGTCTGGGATAGCTCTCCATAGATTGATTTATACATCTAGAATCATAGGATCATAAGTATTGTCCTACTAAATCTGTGTCTAGGATACGCTTCGGGCTTAACTAGTTAATTAGATATTGCCAATGGTTTATTGAACGTGTTGACTAGAAGGTGAACCTAGATAATTCAACAAATATCGTACTGATTCCATTAGATAGTTGGACAAGTGGACTACTAGTGTATAAATCGCCATTAAACGATAAGTGAGTAAAGTCTCTATGAGCTAGGGTTTAACAAGATCACCACTGCTTTAATCCCTAAGATAGATTATAATCAGCAAATAAGGATGCTTTATGTGGATGCTTTAATTGTGACAGAATTAATGTGTCTAGGTCTTAGGAAGAAGTCCCGCCTAAGTCTTAAGAATGATATGCCACCTCAAGAGAAGAAATCATTGCACTTAATAAACAAACCAACGTTCTAATCGGATTAATAATGGTTAATACAGTTTTCTATCATAAGGCTCGACCACTCTTTTATCTTCTGTTAATTTGCTTACGTGGGTTAAAGTATCTTGAATTGATTGTAGTTACCAACCAAACCCGTGCCAGTCTCTCAGGCTGAAACCCCCCCTTTACCTATTAGAATTAGGATTAGAACTAACATAGGATTAGCATAGGTTTGACATAGATTAGAACTAACATAGATTAGATAACCAACATATAAATAAATTAAGAGATTTAACCTCGCTTCAAGTGTTCGACGCCCTACTTACCACGAATCTACCACCGACCGGGTACACTGCCCGTTAAAGTGTTGTTTTTGGTTAAGTCGGCAAAATATAAATTTAAAACTTGAATCTCAAAAATAAACACCACACAACGACACATCAAGTTTTTGGCGCCGCTGCCGGGGAGTGAAAATTAATCTTGATTTTTATTTTATGTTTTGGTTTTTAACATTAGATTAGAACTAACCCTTAGGAGTAGCGTTAATTAGATCAGTGTATATTCTGTATATTTTGTATATTTGTTAGTTTAATTGTTTGCTTGTATATTTGTGTGTTTAATTGTTTGCGTATTTAATTGTTTTGCTAATACACTGTTTTGGTCGATAACTGAATACGGCGTATCCACTTCCATCGGATACGGCGTATCCAACTTTCTGTCCAATACAACGTATTGATTCAACTGATTAATACGGCGTATCCACTTCCATTGGATACGGCGTATCGATCATCTGGAACAGAAACAGAATCTAAGTTTTCATATTTGATTTTCGTGCTAAAAAATTTTCTATCTTTCTTCAGAGCAAATCCTGCTGATATTTTTACCCTTGTTACAGGAAGAACTTATTAGAGCTAGTCGATTGAAGAAAGTTATGACAGACAAGGGAAAGAAGTCAAGTATGGAAACATATGCACCTAATGATAAAGCATATTACTATTCCGAGATTACAAGTATTACTGTTAACGGGAAAAATGCTTATGAATTAAAAGGAAAATTCTTGGATGATCTGCACAACAATGCTTTTAGTGGAACAAACGGGAAGGACGCAGTTGAGCATATTGAATACTACCTGAAGATTATTGACCCAATCAAATTACCCAATGTAGATCATGATAAACTAAGAGTTATTGTTTTCCCAATCTCATTGGCTGGAGGTGCACGAAGATGGTTTGATAGAACCAAAGAATCAATCACTTGTTGGGTCGACTTAACTGCTAAATTTTTTAGAAAATACTACCCGCCTTCTCGCATCAAGGGAAATAACACTCCTGTAGTAAAATGGGACCCAGCCAATCCAAAATTCGAAGGCTGGTTGGCTACAAAGTTCGTAAACTATAAAACGATGGATGTATTCACCAAAGGAGCTTTGTGGGATTACTAGAAAATGGGAGGTGATAAAATTGAGGTATCTGATGGCGAACTTCTGATCTTGAAGAATACTGAGTGATAAGGAAAAAAACCGCTGAAATTTTTAAGATTAAAACTGATGTTTTTTAATACGAGACACCTCTCTGCTTGACATTCAATGAATTTAATTACCTTCTCAAAGTAGATCCGGACTTACTTACAAAAGATATTATGGGGTTTAAAACCTATGACGATTACAAAGACGATTGGATCTACGAATGGAACAAAGATATACCATGGGTTGATGAGAAACCATGGACTGAAGCTGGAGTTTGGACCAAAACAAAACCAGTCAAACATACTTGCAAGCCTTTCAACTATAAAACTAGGTGTTCGGAATGGCCAACCTATAGTTGGAAAGAGGGTGATTATTGTAATGGAGGAAATTTGCCCGATGCTTACCATATTGGAAACTCAATCCATTACCAAGACCTTGAATGGTACAAAGCTCTGGAAGATAGCGAACTAAAAGATGAAGCTCTAAGGAACAAAGCTATCATGGAAGGCTTGATCGGTGATGATGAATCAAGCAATGATTGTTGGAAAAGATGGAAGAGCCATGAGATTTACTGCCATAATTATGATGAAGGGGAATATGTAAACGAAACTCATGAAGAAGGACATGAGTTATGTAGTATCAAAACTCACGAGGTGCCGGTTTGCCAAATAAAAAGATACAAGATGATCAAATATTCGTTCAATAATGAAGAAGAATATGTTGCTGTAAAAGAAGACGAATACGACGATCTTACAATCACAAGTGAAGAGGCGTGCCGAGCTTACCAAGAAATCTTTCGGATGATGGACGAAGGGTGGATGGTTACGCGCACCGAGTGAGAAGCTGAAGAAAAGTCTAACTTAAAGACTTCGCTGTAAACAAAAGTGCTTCCCAAGAGACAACCCGGAATGTTATTTAATTTTATCGAGTCTGTCTTCCCAGACATCAATACGGCGTATCCGCTTTATACCATACGACATATTGATTGTCTGGACGTTATCAGTCTTTACTTTTTATGCACTTTAAAAACATTATTGTCAGTTCTGGCAATACGACGTATTCATGCACATGATACGGCGTATTCACCAAAAACTGACCCTCATTTAGTTTGTTTAGTTTAATTTAAATTAACCGTAGGTACCAAGATAGGAATACATATTTTTTCCTATATTTTATACAGGACCTTGGAAGCAAAGAAATATCGACTAATATTGGTGGAGAATTTACAAATCTGGAGATCTTAAAGTTTTGGAGTCTTGAAACTTCAAGGCGACTGTTCAATACAATCTTGCTAATAAACTCAACATGGAGAATCTACCGAGCAAATATCAGGGGAGTTTTTGATTCTAATTCTTTTTTAATTCCTGTATTTTTAATGTTTTATCTATACAACGAGGACGTTGTATAATTCAAGTGGGGGGATGAAATTAGAATGTTTACGTGTCTTATTTTTCATACTAAAATGCTTAAATTATGCTTAAATTTAAAAAAATTCAAGCATACTTTTGTGAAATTACTTGATACATAACCCGCACACAATAACCCTTGTTAGATATTGTGAGGATTTAACCTTTCCGTTTCCAAAGTATGAGTGTGCCGGTGATGTAGTAGACTTTAGAACTTGGCTTTCTATATATATTCGAGACCGCAATAACGAGTACTATGGATTTAGATGGAGTAACTTGTTTAAACTGGTAAGTTTTAGGATTACACTCAAATCGCCTTTACATGTTGCTTATTAACTAACTACACCGGTTAGTTAACCCCCGTATAAACCCTTTGTTTACTCTCATTTGAAGAGTAAGATACCCCTAGAACAACCCGTAGAGCCAATCCTTTAGGAACTACACCAATTATTTGTTTCATTACACCTTTACACCTTAGCCTACCCTGTTAGATTAAGTTTATTTTACAGTTGCTAGTTGCTTAAAGTGTAAAGTTTGTATTTCCCGAGTCTTGTGTCTATTTTGGTACGGTTGGAAGAAAATTGCACATTGCAAATGGGAATGTATATTATAGTCAAAACTCATGTATTTTTACTACCATCGCAATTAATGGTACGTCCGAAGAATGAAAGAATTATCGAAGGAATTATCCAGAATTATTATGATCGTGAAGATGGTGAAACTACACCGAGTTTTGTAGTATAGTGTTAGCAAAAAAAATCAAAAAAATAGAAAAATCGCAAAGAAAAGTTTGAAGATAATCGTTTCGCAACTACCGAAGGAATTACATAAAGGATCGATTATTTGTTGATACAAATCGACGATGTAGAGTATTGTAGAAAGTGGAAGATATCGCCACTTACCTTGTAAAGTATGTAAAGTTTTAGGATGAATGGGAACGCCAACTTATGTTGTTGTTTTTTATCTATGATCAAGACGTTGTAAATAGTTGTGTCTTTATCATGGTAACGGTCGAGGAAAAAGTGTCTAGCAACTTGTATTTTAGACTTAATCTATTTGTTTTGTAATTTTTATTTAACAACAATTTAATTCCCTTTTCCTAATTATTAACCATGGGTTTTACGCGAATGAGGATGTGATCGAGCGTGCATGTCTATTCCGTCATTACGGCCATATATGCATGTCTCAGCTGCCTTGTTGGTTTATTACTATTGGTAAAAGTTAGAAGATCCATACCTTATATTAATGTACTATTTCTACTCTTTAGCTTGTTCGAGGTGGGAGTGAGTAGTCACATGTGTCTATCTCGTCATTACG
>BQNB010050114.1:0-29489 GCA_026074375.1 Tanacetum coccineum | reverse complement strand
ATTTTCTGTTATTTATTTCTGTTAATTATTTGTTAATTATAATCTGATTTTGTTATAATAAAAAGTGTACATGTTTCCTTACAAGAACTTATCAGCGGACACACTTAGAGAGTTAGCTTCTCCAGTGAGCTAACTTTCAGTGAGCTATTGCGTTGAAACTGAATTTAACTAACTTGTAACGGCTTTGACCTATTAAAAGACAGTTATAACTGGATTTAATGACCACGTTTAATTAGTCATGTAACAATTGATCTCTGGAATTATAGAGGATAATTATGAGTAGATTAATGGACCGATTAATTTTCATAATTCCATTTGACTAGGTTTAAATAATCCTTCCTATAAATAGGAAATCAAAACTGCATGGAAAACATAGAAAAACATAAACACTTAGAGGCGAAAGGGTTCTTGAATTGTGCCTAATTCAATAACAAACACTTGGTTTTATCCCAAGGAAATATTCATGTAACTCAAGCAATAGGGTTAAATAGTTTCCTTTGTAAAGTGATTACACGACTCTAAGTGATATCTAGTAACTATTGATTATCTTCATCATGTTCTGAGCTCTAACCACCAACAATCAAAGGAATCTTTGATAATCAATGACTGCTGCAATGAAGCATATGACTGCTAACTTCCCCAAACTAGCACAAATTGAGGGTGTTGATTTTAGAGGATGACAAAAGAAGATGCACTACCTTTTGTCATGTATGTGTGTGGTGTATATTCTGAGTACACCAATTCATGATGATGGGGATGATGCAACTGTGGAGCATATTCAAAAAATAAGCAAATGAGAGAATGATGACTATGTTTGCAGAGGTCTAATTCTCAATGGTATGTTTGATCCCTTATATGATATCTATCATAATATTGAATCTTCTAAAGCACTATGGGATTCTTTGGAAGCCAAATATATGGTTGAAGATGTATCAAGTAAGAAGTTCCTTGTAAGTAGTTTTAACAATTACAAAATAGTTTATTCTAGACCTGTCATAGAACAATACAATAAACTTTTTGGTATACTTGGTAGATTCACACAACACAAAATGAATATGGGTGAGGCTATTTCAATCTCTTGTGTCATTGATAAAGTACCCACTTCTTAGAAGATTTCAAGCATACCTTAAAACATTAGAAGGAAGAGTTAACTCTTGTTGAGTTGGGCAGTCATTTGCGTATTGAGGAATCTCTGATGGAACTATAAAATGGATAACCCAACGAGCAACAATGTTGTTGGTTCATCAGTTGTCAACATAGCGGAACATAACAATTCCACCAGGTACAATGAGTACAAAGGTAAACGTAAACATTATGATAACACCAAGGTTGATCATAGTAAGAAGTCAAAATTGACTTGTTAGAAGAGTGGTAAAACTGGACACTTGCAAAGGGATTGCAAGGATCTTAAAGTTGGTAATAAAACCAATGGTTCAGGCATAAATTGTTCAAGGATTGGTTCTGACAACCCCCTGAAAGGTTAAAATATGTTTAATAAGTAGCGTGACGGGTTGACTCTGGTGCTACTATCCATGTGTGTAAAGATGGATGTTGCTTCAAGACCTACAAATTGCTGAATGATAGATATATTCTTCATATGGAAAATGAGTCAACAGCCTTCGTACATGGACGCAGTTGTGTAGATTTAAGATTTAATTATGGAAATATTTTTTCTTTGTTTAATGTTTTACATGTTCCTAATATTAGGAAGAATTTGGTTTCTAGTAGTGTTTTGAATAATTGTGGTTATAAACAAGTGATTGAATCTCATAAATTTGTTTTGTCTAAACATGGTATGTTTTGCTGGTTTTGGCTATTTGTGTAATCAAATATTGAGTCTTAATATTGTTAATGATAATGTTAGTTCAACCTTTATGTCAATCTCTAAACTGAATGATTCAATCTTATGGCATGTTAGACTTGGCCATGTTAAGTTTAAAAGAATGCAAGCCATGTCTAAGGATGGGCTAATTCCTGCCTTTGACATGGACACTGAAAAGTATATAACTTGCATGCTGACCAAAATAACTAAGAAACTTTTTCATAATGTAAAACGTGAAACTGAACTCTTGGAGTTGATACATAGTAAATCTATGTGATTTGCAAGCCACTCCCCCATTGGAGAATAAGGAATACTTTGTTATATTTATTTATTTCATACTAAGGAGAATCATTAAATAATCAAAAGATTCAGGGCTGATAGGAGAAGTGAATACATGAAAACTTTGTATTTTTAGTTTGTTGGTATAATCTATGAAACGACTGTTTCATATACGTAAACAACAAAATGGTATCTCTGAGAGGAAAAACATGGTAAATGAAGGATATGGTTAATTCCATGTTAACTTATTCAAAGCTAAGTGAAGGGTTCTGGGGTAAAGCTATAGCTTGCTATTTATTAAAAATGGTTCCTAAAAAAAGAACAAAACTATCTCTTATGAACTCTCGACCAAAAGGAAACCAAACCTGAACTATCTCAGAGTTTGGGGTTGTAAGCCAGTTGTAAAACTCCTTGATCCAAAGTTGAAAACTTTGGGTGATAGAGGTATTGATTGCATATTTGTTGGATATATCATATTTCATATACGAGGCATTCAGACCCGTGCGATGCACACGGGTTGTATGTAGTTGTTGAGTGCGTAATGTGTTGTGGCGTTGGGGGTGGGCAATTATGTTGGTGCATGTATTTGAAAGGTGACGTGTAATGGTCAGGTAAATAGCTATAAAATAATTTGAATTTTAAGTTGCGACCCGTGATTTGCACACGGGTTAGTGTCTAAAATAATTTCTTGAAATACTATTCCTATGTCTATTTTGGGTAGAGGGCTCGGTTTGTTAATCTACGCAGAGCCGGAGCTGATAGGGTGGCGGAGAGGTGATGGGCCACGCCTATCAAGCCCAAGTTCTGTATATTTAAATATTATATGTAGACATTAATTGGCCCATATTTAACCAAAGTTATCTTAAGCTGTTGTGGAACTATTGGAACTACACCTAGAACTATTTGCTTGTAATATTCAATGACTAATATACACATTAGGCGTCAAATCCATTGTCGTTTTGACAGTGGGCCACTTGCTACAGTAATGGGCTCCTATTTTATGAATCTATCTCGGTGAACCGCGATTCTTTCTTTTCATCATGATGAATGAGATATAATTAAAATCCCAAGAAATATCACATTTTTTGTGAATAAAATCCTCATATCATATTTTTACAAACCTAACTTCATGGACATTTCCTCAAACAGTGGTGTGCAAAGAATATCACCGATCAATTGATTATGAATTCAAATCATAATTTCACAGCAAATCAAACATATTCAATCAATAAATAAATCATGAACTGATATCAAGAGAATTTAGAAAACTTACATTATGTATGTAGTTAAAACCCAAATTAATTTGCTCGAATCATAATGTGCTGCATATGTTCCCTAAAAAAATGAAACGAATACGATTATGCCAGGATATCTGGTTGTTTTAATTTCATAGGGCTAAATGGGGTTATTACCTGATTGTTTGAATTCCATGGGGGTTAAATGCTCTAGGCTGTAATGGCATAACCGCAACAACCATTCATCTTCATCTTGAAGATGTGGACAATAGAAGTTCACAGCTTTTAATGGATACTTGTAACTGTGTCTTGTTTGTATGCGCAGCAGGGTTTTGTACATATGACTCTCTGAGTGAGACAAAGCTTTTAATGATACAGCCATATTAAATTTAGGAGCTGTATCTTTTAAAATAATAGATATTGAATTTACAAGAAGTGTTGTGTATATTGAAAAAAGTTAATAAATTATCCTTACATGTAATATTCTTCATTTAAAAAAAAATTATCTGGGTTGAATCTAAAAAACCCGCCACGCCTCACGCCTTAGCACGCCGTTATCGCGCCTTTTCACACTTCATCTCACATCACGCTTAGAACATACGCCTTGATCTATTTTGTAACGTAGAGGTTACGCCTCATGCCTTAGCGCCGTCTTTACACCGTCATGACGCGCCTTTTAAAACATTTGCTTACGATTCAACACTAACCTAATTCATATTTTCTTTTTGTATAAGAGCTTCGATGCATGGGTTGGGAATAACTTAGAATTAGGTTGAAACAAAAAACTTGTTGCCATTGGACTAATGACTTTAACAAAAGTAATTAAACCAAAAGCTTAAGCAGAATTGCAGACTCAACTTATTCAATTTTTGTGTTTGATGGGAATGGATTGAACCG
Source organism: Tanacetum coccineum (assembly GCA_026074375.1). NCBI lineage: Eukaryota > Viridiplantae > Streptophyta > Magnoliopsida > Asterales > Asteraceae > Tanacetum > Tanacetum coccineum. Next base: position 25,256 of record BQNB010050114.1, on the reverse strand, counting down.
TAGGTTGAGAAATGGTTTTTGCATTTGAGATGATGAGTTGATAAAAAGTTAAAATTGTTTGAAGAATAAAGATAGTTTGAAGATAAGTTATGTATTAAAGATGGTCTAAGAACAAAGAAAATAATCGATCTGATTATTTGAATGTCAGTAAGAGCATCAGGTGTCATGGCTAAAAAAACCATGTCATTTGGGCTCCTCTGAGTGCCACATCACTGTCACCTCATTTTAACACAACAACTCAAAATACCCCCTCACTCATAACACACCACTACTCATACCATTTGAGTCCCACCCATTCACAAAACACACACTCAAATAGACGTGCGCAAACCGGTTAACCAGTTCGGTTCGGTTTCAGTCAAACAGGAACCTGTTTCGGTCAAGAACCTGTCGAAACCGGTTTGAGAAAAACCCAAACCGGTTTAGAACCGGTTTTGAGCGGTTTGAAATTCGAACCGGTTCAGAACCGGTTAACCTAATACATCGGAAACGAAATACATCGGAAAGGAAAATACAACATAATACATCAGAATTAAATATACAACATCATAATCGACAATTAGTAATCATCATGATAGACACCATAACCATAATTAGCCTCAGCCTCAACCTCTTCTCCTTCCGAACCGGGTCCGGACATAGAACCTTCGCTACTAGCAGCATCAAGTGTAATTTCTTCATCGGATAATGGAATGGCTTCATTTGCTTGCACCTCGGCATCCAAGATCTCTTCTTCAAAGTCTACGGGGGTTTCAAGAGTGGATTTGTCTTGTTTACGCTCTTGAGCGTCCAAGTGATCTTTTAAGCACATACACATCTCTAAGGACGTCGGAGTGAGTCTTGTTCTTCAGATTGACAACACCCTCCCACTTGTTGAAAATGCGGATTCAGAAGCTACCGAAGTAGCTTGGACACATAGTATATCCATGGCCATGCGAGATAGAACGGGAAACATTGTTTCCTTTGCCTTCCAAAAACCCAAGACATCAAAAGTTTCAAACTCCGTTGCTTGAAGCATTGTGACAAAATCTGAATGAACATATCGCTCATATTCGAAGGACAATGAAGGATCACTCCTTGCCTTTTTGTTTTTATGTTCTTTCAACCGGTTTAGCAACCGGGTCATCTTGATTCCCGTGACTCGCCCTCGATGAAGAACCCCCACCCCCACTACTTGATTCGGTTGTTGTTGGGTTACCATATTTTGTATAATAAATATTATACAAACCTTCGAACGAGTCGGTGAACCATTTTTTTGCCTTAGTTGCATAACTATCATCAAAAAACTCCAAATCCGTACTTATCGACTCGATAAGAAACTCTACACCGTGCACATTAAAACATGGGTTTAAAGCGGCTGCACAAGTAATTATCGGTGGCATTCTTTCAAAATACTTCTTAAGTTTTTCTTTCATTGGTTTAACCATAGTTGCAAATATACCCCCCTCAAATTCATATTCGGTTAATTTGGTAGTCATGAAGACAATCTGTTGAAGTACCAATGGAGATGTTGGGTAGTAAACCCCCGATAAAACTTTCGTGGCATTGTTAAACACTTCAAGTAATTGGGTTAACCCTTCAATAATAACCCAATTCTCAGCCGAAAACTGATGACACCTATTCTTACTAGCCAAAAGGTCATGAAAATACATCAAAGTAGATTTTTGTTTTAAACCACTTAGGAACATATGATAAGTGGAGTTCCATCTTGTCAGGACGTCCCAATGAGGTGATAAACAAGGTTTCCCCGCTTGTTTATAGATTTTACTATAGCGTTGTTGCTTTTTACCACTCGATTTAAAAACATCTTTTAACATTGTTTTAAAAGACTCTTTGATTGTATTAATCTCCTTCACCGCTAAACCATCTTGCACACACAAGTTAATGATATGTGGAACACATCGACTATGATAAAACCTACCCTCCATTGGTGGTTCGTATTTTAATCTTACCTTACCAATTGCTGATGTGTTGTTGCTAGCATTATCCAATGTGATTGACATAATTTTATTTTTCAACTTAAATTTAACAAACACATTTATCAACATTTTCGCTAAAGCACTACCCGTGTGGGGAACAAGAAAGTCTTCGAATGCAATGACTCGCTTCATCATTTGCCAAGTACCGGGTTCAATCCAATGTGCGGTAACACATATGTAAGAACCGAGCACCCCATGAGGAGGGGTCCAAACATCTGTTGTTAGGTTGACATTAGTATTTATTTGAAGAAAACGATTAATTATTGCTTGTTTAGCCATTACCCATAATTTCATTGAAATTACGTTTGAGAGTAGTGCGACTTACATGAGCGTATCTTGGTTTTAAATGTTTCTGAAACACCCCCGTTGTTTGCTCATCTTCAAAGTGGTTGAATGGTAACCCTCGTTGAATCATCAAACCCGCGAATTGTTCACGAAGAACATCTGGATTGTACACGAGAATACTCCCATCTCAAGACATAGACGATTGCCCCGATTCCGCAACCCTCTTTAGTGCTTCACAATGCGGATGGTTGATATGATTCTTCAACGTCAAATTGGAATCTTTCGAAAAGAAATGCAAGCAATGAATACATTGAGATTTTTTCGTGTTGTCGGACATTAGGCAAAGGTTGAAGTCTTTCCAAATCAAGGGGTTTCGATTGTTTGGTAGGATTTGAACAACCACCGGTGCACTTGATGAACCGGCAGAGGCGGTAGTTGAGGTGGATTGACTTGCCATTGCTAATTAAAAGAAATTCGGAATTACTTTAGAGAGTTTTTTTTGCTTAGGATTGTTATTTTTGAGTTGTGATTAAAATTGAAACACAACCTCTTTATTTATAATCAAATAAAAGAGCAAAACAACAAACACTGGACTCAAAAAGTCAGAAAACGCTGCTTCACGGGTCTCCCCACGTTATAAAAGCAAGATTCAATTTTTGGAAGAAAAAAAGTACCTAAACCGGTTTGGAACCGGTTAACCGGTTCGGTTTCGGTTTGCCGGTTCCAAAAACCGGTCGACGAACCGGCCTAAACGAAAAAACCCTAAACCGGTTCCAAACCTCCGGTTTGGCCAAGAACCGGAACTGGTTCAGGTCAAAACCGGGATTGACCGGTCCGGATTTTGGTTCGGTTTGAAGAATCGGTTTATTTGCTCACGTCTAATATGCCACGATACTTCTGTGTTTACCCATTTTGTTTATTTGGTCATACAAATATTCGTTCACTGTGTAGACCTCTTCAAAGACAACATTAATGACCAAATAAACAAAATTTTAAACAACGTATCCATATGCTAAAACGTTCCCGAAAACTGCCGATATCATTTTCTTTCATAATAACCCTAAAACATATTAGTATGTGCATACTCTCCAATGACAAAAAAAAATTAAATCATCATAAAATTTGTGCGATCAACAAAAAAAAGTAAAAAAATTTAACAAATCACTACGCATGTTGCGCGATCAACCTACGTGGCACAATTTTTTTTTATTATAACCTTAGAATAAATGTGGTGGTGACACGTGTACATCGAGCTCATCACCATCATATATGCGCGATCAACTAGGCTATTTTGGAAATGTCAGCCCCACGAGGTCTCTGCAATAAAAATGAATTCTCACATGGTTAATTCGGTAAAAAACGCTATTTTCTACGTAATGAACTTTAGCCTAGGTGAAATAAAGATCAGCTAACTAAAGTTAAGATCTTCAATGTGCCTCAAAGTTTGTCACAGCCACGTGATTTTATTTCGTTCTATGTAAAAGAGAAAGTGAAAGTAGAAAATTAAAGGGTAAAAGTGGCATAGAACATGTTCTTCCGGGATTGTCTTACGTGGAAAAGCTAATCTCGTTACTCCTTGAACCTAGATAAACTTCGGATTTTACAAGGGTGAGCAGAAACGAAAAAACCGAAACCCGAATCAAAATAACTGATTGAAACTAGAAACAGATGGTTCGAATTTTACCAAACTATAAAAACCGAACCGAACCAACGCGGTTTTATTATATAATAATATATAATCAATATAATATAAATAAATAACTTAATAAACCTAATTTATTAATTCATATTCATTTTGTGGGTGCAATTAGAATTAATTTATCTTAACGTTTAAATTTGTGTTTGTCGTATACGTGTGTTTACTTGACAATATATCATTACATATATGGCAATGATCATACTGTGTGTATGCTCACTTGCATATGTGTGTAATTGGAGAAATTTTAGATAAACATTATTAGGCTCAGATTGACAAAAAAAAAGTAAAAATAAATAACCAATTTTCTACGTAAAACAAGTTTGTTGGTATAATTTAGTCACGCATAAATATAAACGGTTAAAAACTGAAAAACCGACAAACCGAACCAAAACCGATGATAAACCAGAAAAACCGAACCGCCAATAACCAAACGGTTGCGATTTTTTGTTTTTAAAAATCGAATATTTTAATTCGGTTTCGATTTTAGCCAAAAACCGATCTAAACCGAATCGTGCACACCCCTATGATTTTATATAGAATAAAGTTAAATACATAATATGATGGTTTGTTGGAAAATGGGATAAGCAAAATGTTACTACTATTGTTAATGTGCAAGTGTTTCTTCTTTGCTTCGGGGCTCAAGATAAACTTGCATAAAAGCAAGCTCATGGGCATTGGTATTCCTCAAGCCGAAGTTCGTTCAGCAGCTGAGTCTATTGGTTGCTCTACGCTTGTTTCTCCGTTTAGTTTTCTTGGTGTTAAAGTGGGTGGCTTAATGTCTAGACATAGTTCTTGGGATGAGGTTATCGGTAAGCTTTCCTCTCGTTTATCCAAATGAAAACTCAAAGCTCTCTCAATTGGTGGACGACTTACTTTAATTAAGTCTGTCTTAAGTTCCTTACCTTTATATCAAATGTCCTCCTTCAAGTGTCCTATGGGAGTTCTTAAAATTTTGGAATCGATTCGTCGGAATTTTTTCAATGGCGTGTCCAATTCGAGTAGGAAGCTTGTGTTGATCGGCTGGTAGAAGGTTTTGGCATCCAAAAAAATGGTAGTCTTGGTGTTTCAAGTTTCTTTGCTTTTAACCGAGCCCTTCTCTTCAAGTGGATTTGGCGTTTTATCTCCCAGGACACTTCCTTATGGTTTCGTGTCATTCAGGCAATGTATGGTAAGAGAGGTGCTCTTGATAGCTTGCAAGATGTTACTTCGCGCAGTTCTCCTTGGATGGATATTATTCGTGAATTCAAACGCCTCTCTACTAAAGGTATGAATTTTTTTTCTTTTGTAAAAAAAAAGTTGGCAATGGTGAAGACTCTTCGTTTTGGGAAGATTGTTGGCTTTCAGAGGTTCCTCTAAAGCTTACGCATCCAAGGCTTTTTTCGTTGGAATTAGATAAGAACATATCTATAGCTGATAAGATGAGGGATACTTCCTTGATTTCTTCTTTTAGAAGAATGCCTAGAGGTGGAATCGAAGAGGATCAAGTCACTAGGCTTCGCAACAGTTTGGACCATGTTATTCTTTCTCAATGTTTGGATCGATGGGTTTGGAAGTTGGAATCATCAGGTGACTTTTCGGTAAAGTCGACTCGCTCTTTTATTGATGACACATTGTTGCCAAAAGCAGATGTGCCTACTCGATGGGTTAATGTTGTGCCCATTAAGATTAATATTTTTGCTTAGAAAGTTTCGTTGGATAAATTGCCAACTATAATTAACCTTTCTTTGCGAGGTGTCGACATTCCTTCCATCCTTTGTCCCTTATGTAGTATTTTTGTGGAGTCAACCTCTCACCTTCTTTTTTCTTGTCACTTGAGCCGCTCTTTGATGCATAAGGTTGCTCGTTGGTGGGATCAGGATGTTCAAGACTTTTACTCGTATGGAGATTAGCTTATTTGGCTCAGTAACATCCGGTTACCTTTGAATCTTAAAGGGATTTTGAAAGGCACATGTTACGTCATGTGGTGGGTTATTTGGAATTTTCGTAACCAAGTCTTATTTGGTTCTAACATTCCGCGCTTGGAGGGTCTCTTTGAAGACATAGTTCGTTTGTCTTATTCTGGGTGTTCTCATATATGTAAATCTAAATTTAATTCGAACGATTGGATGAAATGTCCTAGTTACCTTACTTTGTAATCTCTTCTAGCTCCTTGCTAGTTTTTAATAAATTCGCCGTTCAAAAAAAAATATGATGGTTTGTCTCTATCATGAAATATATGTTCCTATTATCCCAAATCTTAAATATTTTTTGAAAATTTACAAAACTATGATCCAGATGATATGTGTATGTGATTTAGCTTAACTTTGTGACATATTGTTAAAACTATGATATTAAATCACGTTTATCCAAGTTTAACCACCTATTTGTCTCATATTCATCATTTTATTTGTTATCTTACTACACATTATTTATTTCTTATATATATTTATACTCATTTAAAGTCTCTAGTCTCAAGTGATCTAAACAACCACATCTTGCCTTTCCAACATGTCGTCACAGTTGGTCATATGTCACAGCATTAATTTTTTCAACAACCACACGGTGTTGGATTTTTGTCAAAGGTTAAAAATTAATTTAAGGTTTACAGGATCGGGATTCTACTTAGGATCATTTTTGTTTTTGCAAGATCGAGATCGAAGATCGGATTGAGATCTTAAGATCTTACTATAATGTCATTTTCTTAATAGTCTTTGTAATATTATACAAATCTACTGATTTTTTTTTGAACGGCGAGGAGCTAGAAGATTACAAAGTGACAATGTGAGGGTTTTTAAGCCACTCAATCGAACTAAAATAAGCTTTACTTCTGTAACGACACCGGTAGAAAGATCTAGATTGCACTTCATCAAAAATAGCCGCCTTTAATGGAATATACAAATCTACTGATTATTATATATCATACACAACTGATCACTTTGGCTTTCTCGCACTTTAAAGTTGTTGCATTGCGCGAGTATACTAAGATTTTATTATTAGAGTAAGTTCAACCAAGATTATGGTTTGCAAATATAATAAATTTGTGATTTAGACTCGTGAGCATCTCTATGTTATGTACAAGCAAAAGAACCTGCGCGTTGCGGCGGGGCTAATTTTTTCCCGAATAGTTTTTTTTTACGTTTCGGGGTTTTTTTTGGGCGATGCGTTATGGCGGGACTAATTTTTAATATTTTATTTTTTTGTATGATTCGGGGAAAAAAAATTTGCGTTGGGACGGGCTAATATTTTCCCGAATATTTTCTTTTTTTGAGACGGTTTTGTAAATTTTTTTACGGGAATTTTTGTGTAAAAAAATCGTAAATAGTTAAAAGGTGAGGGTCCGTTTTGTATTTTTTTTTACTTTGGGCCAGATTTTAGGCTATTTTTGGGCTATTTTTTTTTACTTTGGGCCAGATTTTTGGCCACATTTTATGCGAATTTTAGGCTTTTTTTTTGCTATATGGGTTTTTTTTAATATAATGGATTGTACGTTTGTAACCATATCGATTATTTTATAGTTATTAGGTATCGAAGATGTTTTCACGGGTATTTTTTTTATCTGAATAAATCGGAACTTTTGTAATATTTTTTTCCCTCCTACTTTGTGCATACAAATTTAATAAAAACAAAAAAAAACTAAAATCGAGCTGACTCAAAATGAGAGCCCGTTACTATAGCAAATGGCCCACAATCAAAACGACTACATTTTTGTCACTGAATGTGTATATTTATAATTTCTTAACGAAAATTCCATAGTTTGAGTCAAAGTCAAATTATGGTGTTAATGCATGAGTGTTATGGGTCACCTTCCAAACATGGTCCATTATTTGGGCTTTCATTTTCATGGATATAATATAAGTTTGCCTTGTGGTGAAGGAAACTCTCAATGGAGCCATTGAGGTTAAGTCTCATCCATTTTTGACCCTTGAATTGAGTAGGGGTTTGTTAGAAGGTTGGGAATATTTATTAAGGGCATTTAAGTTCCATATGCCCCATGTACAAGGGAAGAAGGTTAACCATGGGTGCCCATTCTTTATGTCCTCTCCTTAGGGTATTGTATAGTTATATTAGTGAACAATAATTGTATGACACTATCATGTTATCATTCCACGTACGTATATATTAAAAACCGCAACATAACGACTAATGAATCGGAAAAAACGTTTGAAATTCACGAGGCTTGAGTCTACTGACACAGTACTTAAACAGCTTAAAACTTTCTCTTCCGAAAGGTTGGCATGTGTGAAAGACAAATAATTTATATACCTATTTAGTTGATCAAAGGAACTATAGATTGTGTTGTAGCTCTTGTGAGTTGGCGCGATAACATTATATTATTACACCGATAGCAGAATAGAGTTGGATCAAATGAGAAGATAAAATTAGATGATAATGGTAAGAAAAAACTGCAACCGCCTATTTCAGATTCATTTACAAAAATTTGATGCGTTTTCTTTTAAAATTCTTCCTCTTATTTAAAATGTATGGCTTGATTTACTTTTTATTCTTCTCATTTTATTTTTTCTTCTCATACGTAATCATTTTCCGCACGGCTATAGTAGAACTGGGCCATTGGTGGATGTGAACTATTTAACATTTGCAACTAAATAAACAAGCAAGATTACCCGCGCGTTGCTGCGGGCGTTAATTTTTTGCGCGTTGTTGTGCGGGATTAATTTTTTATTTTTTTCGGGTTTATTTTTTCGGTCTCATGTTTAATAGTTTGTTTTTGTTTTTATATTAAATGACAATCGCGGGTTTTTTTTTCTGGCCCATGCCGATAGAAAGTCGTAAATAGTTAAAAATGAGAGAACGTTTCGTAATTTTTTTTTCTTATTTTTGGCCAAAGAAGGGGAGGGGGATTATAAATTTTTGTTTTTTTTTGCCGATGAACAGTACCCGAGCCCTGGCCAAAGAAGGGGAGGGGGATTATAAATTTTTTTCTGATGAACAGTACCCGAGCCCAATGGACCGGTACTGTTCATTTTACTGTAGCAAATTAAATGACAATCGCGGGTTTTTTTTTTCTGGCCCATGCCGATAGAAAGTCGTAAATAGTTAAAAATGAGAGAACGTTTCGTAATTTTTTTTCTTATTTTTGGCGAAAGAAGGGGAGGGGGATTATAAATTTTTGTTTTTTTTTGCCGATGAGCAGTACCTGAGCCCTGGCCAAAGAAGGGGAAATATGTTGGGCCTAGTCTATGGGCACCCTGTTCATTTTACTGTAGCACCTAGTCTATGGGCAAATATGTTGGGCCTAATGTTGCGGATATTTTTTTATCTGAGTAAATCAGTACTTTTGTAAATTTTTTCTTATTTTGTGTTGAGCAATTTTTTTTTATATTATTTTGTGCGGGTTTATTTTTTCGGTCTCATGTTTAATAGTTTGTTTTGTTCTTATATTAAATGACAATCGCGCGTTTTTTTTTCTCAGGCCGATAGAAAGCCGTAAATAGTTAAAAATGAGAGTACGTCCCGTAAATTTTTTTTTCTTATTTTGGGCCAAAGAAGAGGAGGGAGATTATAAAGTTTTTTTTTTTGGGCTGATGAACAGTAACCGAGCCCAGTGGGCCGGGTACCGTTTATTTTACAGTAGCAATTGGACAAAAACGACGTAGTATAGCTTGTCTGAGTAAATTAGTACTTTTGTAAATTTTTTCTTATTTTGTGTTGAGCAATTTTTTTTCCATATTATTTTGTGCGGGTTTATTTGTCGGTCTCATATTTAATAGTTTGTTTTGTTCTTATATTAAATGACAATCGCGCGTTTTTTTTTTGGCCCAGGCCGATAGAAAGCCGTAAATAGTTAAAAATGAGAGTACGTCCCGTAAATTTTTTTTTCTTATTTTGGGCCAAAGAAGGGGAGGGTATTATAAAGTTTTTTTTTTTTTTTTTTTTGGCTGATAAACAGTAACCGAGCCCCGTGGGTCGGGTACTGTTCATTTTACTGTAGCAATTGGAAAAACACGACGTAGTATAGCTTGTCAAATGTGTATTACCATAATAGCAATAAACGCAGACTAAGGCTATTTAACTGACCCAGTTGACACAACTTCAAGCCCATATTGAAGAAATATCCAGCCCAAACTTAACACATTCTAGCCCAATCTTTTCAATATATAACATTTTAACCGAATTCCAGCATACATTATACACTTTATATACACTTGATACTGTTTCTGCTTAAACTTGAACTTATAAAGTTATACTAGTAATTATTTAATTGAAAAATGTATATACTCGATCTCAACGGTACCACTAGCATGGACAATATGGTTTTAATCAGTGTTTTAAAAGGCGCGCCTTTGCACCGTCAAGACATCAGTAAGGCGTGAGGCATCACTAAGGCGTGAGGCGTCACTAAGGCGTGAGGCGTAGCCTCCATGTTAGAAAATGGATTTTAGCGTTGGCTCTGGGCGTGGCGTGGAACAAGACGTGAAAAGACGGCAAATACGCAAGGCGTGACGAGTTTTTTTTGAAGGGTTTAAGGGATTTACTAATATTTATGACTTTACTAATATTTTGGATTTTGGCTTGGATTTACTAATGCTTATCACTCGTATAATTATGAAATATGATATAAATCTATAAATATTCGTTGCCGCTTTAAAAACATCATGCCGCTACGCCTTACGTTAAAACTTGAAGCTTAACCATGCCATCATGTCACGCCTCACGCGACATTTGTTTTAATCAATTAAGTCAATGATTTTGAATTGTGGACCAAGCTTTCTGAGAACTATGCATTTCAAAAAATGGAGATATTTTACTAAATTTTAGATTATTCGAGGCAAATTCCACGTGATGCGAAAAAACTCGATAAACACTAAAGAAAATAAAAAAATGTCGAAAATTTCACAAACCGAACTACGTGAACCTCTTAAAGGTGGCCAAAGAAAATGTCAAAAACGGTCACAGAAATACTTCAGTTAAGCCATGTACCTCTAAATCAATAACTCACTCTTTTCAGATAACCTAAAAAAAATTACGTCATTTTGAAACAATTTTGCGAAAATAAACTTATTGAAAAAAAAATTAGGATTAATTTCATATATCACACCATAATTGAATGATTAATTACATAATATATTAAAAATGCAACCATTGAATATATAATGTACAAGCGTTTTAAACAAAAAATTAAGTCAAGATTAATTTATTTTCACACATGACAAAATTGAGCATCGTGAACGGCACATAAACATCAAATTTTTTTATAAGAATAAAAAAACATTGCTATATTCTTTTACATTTTCTTCCTGATAACGAGGTTAGAGGTTTTTTTTTAACGGCAACTTTATTGATAACAGAACATCTAGCAAGAAGCTAGAACATTACAAAAAAGTAAATAGGGATGTTGAAGCCAACTAAGCCATGAGAAGGAACTATTACATCTAGCACTACACCAAGTATAAGAACGCATAACAATATCATCAAAAAGGACATCTTTCCTTGGCTTATTTGGCACAAACAACGTGAGATTTCTGAAGTTCCAAATACTCCACCAAGTCGTTTAAAAGACGCCTTCTAAGACACCTTTAACACTAGTCGAAAGCCGCAACGACTTAAACCAACTAAGCCAAGAAGCATAAGAATCAATAGGAGTCCAATTCAAATTCCACCATCTGCAAATAGAACGAGCCACACCAATAGCCAAATCACAAGAAAATAGAAGGTGTCCAAGATCTTCGAGGGCAAAGTTGCAGGAGGGACAAGAAAGCGCCGGCACCAGCACACCTTTACTAACCAAATTGGCACGAGTGGGCAGACGATCAAGAGACGCCTTCCACGCTAAAATGTTAACTTTGATCGGAATCGACTTGATCCATCTTGTAGAAGACTCCCCTTTCGGAAGGAAAGTGTCATCGAGCAATCTACGAACGTCTTTAACTTTAAAGTCTCCATTCCCATTCAAATCCCAAGAGTATCTATCATCAATACTTGAAACCATCACCGGTTCAAGAATAAGTAAAATGTCAGTTAGCTGAGCAGATTCAACTCCTCCTCTTACGCCGCGGCGAAAAGAGGATGTAAAAGGGGCACTCATCTTGGACATCACGGAACACTCTTTAAAAGTATCCAAAGCAAATAAACGAGGGAACTTATCACAAAGACGACCATCCCCAAGCCAATAGTCTTTCCAGAATCTTGTATTCCTACCATTCCCAATTTTAACTTTACAATGAGAGATTAAATCAATACCTTGTTCCTTGAGCACAACAACCTCCTTAATAATCTTACTCCAATTCGACGGGAATGCTGCAGAAAGAATCTGGTCATAAGGGCCATGGATAGCAGTGATAGTACGAGACCAAAGGGAGTTATTACGTGATAGAAATCGCCACACCCACTTGAACAACAAAGCCCTATTCAGCGCATATAAACTTGAGACTCCGAGACCTCCATGTTTCCTAGAAGCCAGCACTTTAGACCAACTGATCCACGAGATTTTCTTTTCATTCTCTCCGATACCATTAAAAAAATTCCTTCTCATTGTTTCCATACTATTAAGAGCCGCCTTTGGAACCTTATAGAGAGACATATTATAAATGGGAGTAGAGCCAAGAACGGATTTGATAAGAGTATACCGACCCCCTACAGAAAGAGTTTTAAGTTTCCATTTAGAAAGCCTCATCTTAATCTTATTTATCGTCTCATCCCAAAACTTAACCAAACTTGAATTACCACCAACTAAAACACCCAGGTACTTGAAGGGGGTTTTCATGACCGAGCACCCCAACATAGATGCAGCTTCTTCCACGAAAGGAATGGGAATGCCAACACCAAGGAGATGACTTTTCTTGATGTTAATGGAAAGCCCGGACAATAACGAGAAGCAACGAAGCACTTGCATTATACCAATAAAATTTTCATGAGACCATTCACCTATAAAAACCGCATCATCCGCATAAAATAAATGAGAAATCAAAGTAGACGAGTCAATCCTTAGACCAGAAAATATGCCAGCTTCAATAGCGCGAGAGAGTGATAAGTGTAAAGACTCCATGACTAGTATGAATAAATAAGGGGCCAAAGGGTCTCCTTGCTTCAAACCGCGATGAAACTGAAACTCGGAGGTAGGACTCCCATTGACAAGAATAGAAGCCATACTAGAAGTTAGAGATTGATCAGTGATCATTGAAAATTCATTCAGAATCTTCTTTTCATATTGAATTTAGTGTATAAAATCATTGACAACTATACACCACCAGTCCTTCTTTCCCCAAAATAAGACTTAAACAACTATACAAGTCTATTTTCTTCTGAAAGACCTTGTAAAACATAAAAAAGTGATAGAACGAAATTTTAATACTTTTAAATGATTCATTCTTTAGAAAAATGGCAATCTGCTGATAAAAAATTGTTAACGAAAGACCTCTAGAAAATAAGACTTGGACGAAATACGCAGCGTTCCATTGTCTATGAAAGAAGAAAATGTGTTGCGCAAAAGATAGGTATATCCAAAAATTGGTTAATTGGTTAAAAATATATCATACTTGTTACTTTTTATTATTGTGTGTATTGAATTTTTTTTTTATCTTATTGAATGTACTGAATTTTTAAATTTCGATCATTGTGCGTATTTTGTGACTATTCTGCCATGCAAAATGACAATTTTGCCTTTTGAAATTTAAAAAAAGTAAGGATAAAATGGTTACAAAATACATACAATGATCGAAATTTGAAAGTTCAGTATACACAATAAGAAACAAAAAAAATTCAGTACACAAATAACAAAAAGTGACAAGTATGATGCATTTTCAAGCAATTAACTCTTCAAAAATTTGCACCAAAAGAAATACGAAGAAAGCGCAAGATTTTCGAACTGAAATATTAACTTACCTTGAAAAAGAAATGAAGGTAATAACCAAGAAGATAGCGTCATATAGAACAAAATATGTACCAACTACAAAAACAAATGTTCAATATAATGTTAGACAATGAAACCCCGTTAAGTTATGATTTATTATTGACCACAATATATAGAAGATTATATGAATGAAACATTAACGGACCCTAAGCTCACAAACCGGGCTTGGACCTATTTATCGTCTAATACTCCACCACAGTTCGAGCGGCGAAATCGCGAAAGCTCGGACTGGAGTAGTAAACTAGAAAAGAAAAAAACACAAAACATTAACATAATAAAAGCATAACGTTAGTCGACTGGTAATAAAACCCTACCAACGTTATGACTTTAGTCGACCGGTAACAAAGCAGTACCAACGATCGACTTTAGTCGATTGGTAACAAAATCATACCAACGATCGACCAAAGCGACTGGTAACAAAACCATACCAACGATCGACTTTAGTAGACTAGTAACAAAGCAGTACCAATGATCGACTAAAAAAACAATTAAAAAATAACAAATAATAAAACCACTCATAAATTATATACATATACTATGTGTGGAATAAAACTATGTCGTTTTGACATAGTTTGCTACAGTGGTGCTACAGTAACCGGCCCATTGGGCTCCTACTTTGGGTCGGCCCATTTGACATTTTTTTTTGTTTTTGTTTTTCTTTAACTAGGCAACTTTAAAAAAAAATTGCTCGCCACAAAATAGAAAACAAAATTACAAAAGTACTTATTTATTCAGATCAAAAAATATCCGCCACATGAGACCAAACACATAAGCCCATATAAAAAAAATGAAACTATTGCACAAAAATAATAAATTTTTTTTTTTTGCTCAGCACAAAATAAGAAAAAAAATTACAAAAGTATTAACTTATTCAGATCAAAAAATACCCACGACATGACGCCTAACACATAAATCCATATAAAAAATAATATTAAACATGAGACCGGAAAAATAAAGCCGCACAAAATACAAAAAAGACAAAAAAAAATAAAAAATTTAACGGCGCGCATCAACGCGCGGGCAATCAAGGTTAACATATATTTACCCAAATCTTATAAAATTATATTAAAAAGAACCCAAATACAAAAAAAACAACCTTTAACTACATAATTTTTAAAAAATTAACACACGCAAACCACACTTATAAAACTTTAAAATCTTACAATACAAATTAAAAAAAAAACACTCACATCTGTAATAAAAAAAACACCGCCCCGCAATAACACGCGAGCAAATCTTCTCTTTTTATTATTATTATTATTATTTTTCTTCCAAGATCACACATAAATAGAAGTCTATGCAATTGACCAAAAGCAATGCACGTACAAAACAGGAGCAATAAATCAGGTAGACAAAGTATGTTGGATGTTTTAAACAATAAAAACCCCCTCTTAGGTTATATTATTTACCACAATTTATTATTGACCACAATATATAGGAGATTAAATGAATGAAACTCTAAAGTACCTCAGCCCGCAAACCATACTTGAGCCTATTTATCCTCTAATATATGAGTCTCGTGGATCACTTGACTGTAATCCACCTAAAAAAATTAATAGAGATGGAGAAGAATTTTAAGGAGAAATATAATTCAGGTTATGTTAATTTTGTAAGGCTACCCACTACAATGACTTGCAGTGACTTACATTTTTTCCTGTCACATCAGTTTTTTTTTCCGACGACCTACATGCAACTTTTTGCCACTATAAAGTGATCTTCATTATTATTTATTTTTTCAATTTTTTTTAAACAAAATTAAATTTCATTAAAAATAAAAACATTACATAATAAAATAAAAAACATTACATAATTATTCAAATAACATAAAACATGACAATAATAATTAAAAACTTAAGAAACTAATAATCTAATGTGATTGATATTCAAAACCCGGTGATCGAAACCGTAGGGTGGTGAGACACCGGATAATTGGAAATTCAGATCCGGTGTCAAATGCGGAACGTTATCTTAAACTCGGGATTTTGGAGTTTTTGATTTGGGTGTTTTCTTGTTAAACATGGTGAGTTTTTGATTAACCAACTAAGCTAGCTCAGTTAGCTACTAAGATTTTTTAAGGGCTTGGGAGGGGATGTTTAGCTAGGGGAGGTCTCGAGTTCGAGTCTCACCCGGGACTTTTACCCCTTCAGGCGGAATAGGAGGAAGTACAAGCGGGTTCAGGGTACAACATACTGCCCAATTGGATGTCACTGTTGGACCTGAACCACTAACAACTAACAAGTCGTTCTAAAGAACAAATGGTGAGTTTTTGATTTGTTTGAATTGTTGTTTGAATTTGTGGAAAAAAATGATGAAATAAGTGAGTATTTATAGTGTTAAATTTTTTATATTTTAATAATTAAAAAGTTTTTTTTATATAAAATGACCGTTGCTTTCTATATAGCCCGACTACCGATCGTTCCAACGATTGAAGCCGGCCAACGACCCGTGACAACCGACATCCCTGCTATAACAACGACCGACTAGGTTGTCGGTCGACCGACACATTCGACCGACTCTTAGTGACTAGCCTAAGTTTATGTTTTCCATTTTTAATTCAATGTTTTCAAGTTTGTAATAATAGTTTAATTTTTAGTTCTTATTAGTTTGTTTTGAATAAAAGGTTTAGTGGTGGTTTTGGTAGTCTGGTGACTACACACGTTCTTAAAAGATAAGCTCTTTCTTATTTTACTAGTAGTATTCTTTCTCTTAATCAAACACGAAAACACATGTAATAATTGCTTTTTCTATTGTAACTAGTTTAGAATCGCCAGAGTAGGATTAAGAACGTGGCTTCCGGTATGATTTAAAAAACATACCGAAATTAACAGTTTAGATGCAGAGAGATCATAAGTGGAGAAAAAACATATAATAATTGCTTTTTTGTTGTGCGAGCACGTGTGTCTTTTGGAGGTGTAAGTAAATGTGTGTGATTTTTATGTTAAAGATTAGATGATGATAAGAGAATGAAGAATTTCGAACATAGTCATTATGGGAGAGGATCAATAGAAGCCTTCATATAAGGTAATTGTTGATGCATAATTTGGCCGGGCCGGTCCGACGACTCTCCTGGTGCAATTTGTCGTCTTTTCGGACCTTGAATAGTGCTGCCAACAAAAAAGAACCGGTTAGAAGGGGACCCGAAGCCGAAGCCCTGGGATCCACCCTCCAACGGTCAAGTCAGAATAGTATAAGAATAACCTGTGTAGGTATCTGTAGAGTATATGTAGGTAGGATGATCCTACCCTTGTATATATAGTGACCAGGATCACCAGATTTTTTTTTGGGCAACTGAGTTTATCCCCTTTAAATTTTCTGTTAAATATTTTACAATCTTCTATATATCTATTATTACTCTTATTTATATATTGTATTGCTTATCTTACCTCTGCTTGCTTTATTATGTTTGCTTCTTTGTGGCTTTGACGTTGTTTTCTCGAGGGTAGGATACAATCTTTGAGGGATGGTAACCTGAGGTCATGTCTTTCTGGACGGGGTGGGTTGGGCGGGACTAGGGATACTAGGAGAGCAAGTAGGGTAGCGGCTACCCGTAGGATTAAGGTGGGTAGTTGGAATGTAGGTTCCCTTACCGAAAAGCTCTTTGAGCTTTTCGTTGCCTTGAAAAGACATAAAGTGGACATAGCATGTTCTAAGGAGACTAGATGGAAGGGTTCTAGCAATAAGGAGGGGAATGGTTACAAGATTTGGTATTCAGGCTATTGGACCGCGAGAAATGGAGTTGGAGTTATTTTGTGAGCGGGTATTATGGACAAAGTAGTCCACGTGAACAGGTGTAGCGATAGGATCATATCATTGATGACATCAAATAACGTCTATTTTATAACATCATTTATCCCATGTTATTAACCCATTTTGTATAGTTATTGCAAAGAATTGTTACTATAGTATATATTTAATAGAATTGCGTAGTAATTAGGGAAGTCAATGGTTGAAAAAGTTAGCAAAAGGCGCGATTTTGCGCTTAAATGAAGATATTTAAAGATTACTGTTTTGGAAGACAATACGCCGTATCCGATCATGATGATACGGCGTTATTCGTGCCTGCACTCACCAAAGGACAACATTGGAATAAGATCAATACTCCGTTATTCCAGAGAGAATCAATACGCCGTATTCAATAATATTCTGGAAGATATCAAGCATGGTCTCTACTCCAAGAAATCCCCAATACGCTGTATCCAACTCTTGGATACGCCGTATCCAACCGACTTCCAAACCTTATAAATAGAAAACTCAAAAAATGAGTTTTAAGTGTGCTAGATCATATTCTCGATACTAAACCATTAAAAGGTTCGATTTTTAGAGAGAAAAAGAGCAGAGAGGTCGAGCAACGCTATCAATTCCATAGGAGACAACGTGTAATTCCATATACTTTTGTAATCATTTAGTTTTTGGTATCATTTGTTAACTCGGTTAGTTTACCTTGGCTAAATAATTGCTCTTGTATTTATTATGACGTTTGAAGGCTAATACCTTCGGGTATTAGCCATTATTATGAAGATCTGAATGTTTGGTATTTGTTTATCTCGATTTCTTGATTTATCGTTGAGTGCTTGTTTATGTTTATCAATTTATACTTGTTTACGCGCTTTTGTATGCGACCTATCATTCAAGGGATCGTAGTGAAGCGGACCAAGTAATCTAGAGTCCGGGATATCTCTCCATATAGTAATTTATACATCCTTAGAATCTTAGATACACAAATTTGTCATTCTAGTTGTGTCTCGATACGCTTCGAGTTTAACTAGTTAATTGGACATTGCCAATGGTTTACTGATTATGTTTACTAGCAGGTGACCTAGATAATTCAACAAGTAACATTCTGATTCCATTGGATAGTTGGACAAGTGGACTACTAGTGTATAAATTGTCATTAAGAGGTAAAAGGGTAAAGTCTCTATGAGCCAGGGTTTAACAAGATCACCATTGCCTTAATCCCTAAGATAGATTATAACCAGCAAATAAGGATGCTTTATGCAGATGCTTTAATTGTGACAAAATTATTGTGTACTAGGTCTTAGGATGATGTATCGCTAAGTCTTACGAAAATGATATGCAACCCCGAGAGAAGAAATCATTGTCACTAATAAAAACATAACCAACGTTCTAATCGGATTAATAATGGTTAATACAGTTTTCTTATATAAGGTTCGACCGCTCTTTCATCTTTTGTTAATTAGCTTGCGTGGGTTAAAGTGCCTTGAATTGATTATAGACACCAACCAAACCGTGCCAGTCTCTCAGGCTGAAAACCCCCTTTTCCCGTTAGAATTAGGATTTAGACTGACATAGGTTTAACATAGGTTTAGAATAGAATAGAATTAACATAGATTAGATAACCAAGATATTAATTAAATTGATAGATTTAACCTCGCTTCAAGTGTTCGACACCCTACTTACCACGAAACTACTACCGATCGGGTACACTGCCCGTTAAAGTGTTGTTTTTGGTTTAGTCGGCAAAATATAAATTTAAAACTTGAATCATCTTAAATATACCATACAACGACAACACATCAAGTTTTTGGCGCCGTTGCCGGGGAGTGAAAATTAATCTTGATTTTTATTTGATATTTTGGTTTTTAACATTAGATTAGATCTAGCCATTAGGATTAGTGTAGTTTAGAGTAATTTGTATTCTTGTTTGTGTGATACGGTGTATTCAGTTCACTGAATACAACGTATTGGTTATTTAATAGTTTTTCTAGTAAGTTTATTTCAGGATGGATGATCCCAACATGACTATGGAAGAATATATCAAGTTTGAAGAAGAAAAAGCTCGTAGGCATGGTCGAGTGTTTGATTGGCAAACTGCTACATATGGAAAGATCAGGGTTGATGACGATCTTTACGACCTTAGATCTATGGAAGCTGAATTCCCAGCTATAATCATTGATGATGCCTTTGAACCTCAAGATGCACTTCAGTGCAAATCTCAAGTAAGTACTCCTGTTAACGATGAAATCGACTTTAGAATATCATTTGACGAATCCGACGATGAGGATTACACAATAATTTGTGACAAAGACTCGTTTTCTTATAAAATGATTTCTGTCAACAATTTGAAAACGGATTCAGAAAACGATAATGAAAAAGTCGTACCTTCAATTCCATCACCTGAGCCTGCGATCAGTTGTTTTGATGATTTAGACTTCTTTAAAGATTTCGAGAACGAATTTCCAGCCATTGTTTACAATGATGCTCAAACGTCTAAATCAGATTTACTAATTGAACCAATTTTAAACCCTCAACATATCGATGAATTTAATTTAAAAGATGAAACGTCATTGTCTGAATATGATGAAAAGGAACAAAACGTTTTGTACTTTAACGATTTATTCCCTTTCAACGTTATTCATCCCGATGATTTAAAATCAGAAAAAGACAATGATAATAATGAAGTCGATACAGTACAGTCTTCAGTGGGTAATAAAAATATACAAGGGTCATATGTGCTTTCTGAAACGAGTCACGATAAAGTCACTAAAACTTTCAGAACGGGAAGTTTTGTCATAAACTTATGTATAAAAATCATGATTTGGAAATGTTACGCAAACGGAATGTTGTTCTATCTCATTATGAATTTATGTGCATCGTTTGGCGTTCCGTTCGACCCTAAGCGGTATTATAAGGATGGTGATTGTGCAATAATGTTGCGGAGGCCAAGGTACGTTTTCTTTGCTTTATTCTATGAAAATTGGTCTCCATGGTTGGATACGGCGTATTAGGGTAAAACCTATACGACGTATCCACTACTTTTAACTTGTGTTGACTAAGTCAACGAAATCTGCCTATACGGCGTATTAATCAAACATCGATACGGCGTATCGAGTTTGGGTATAAAAACCGACTCAATACGTCGGATCTAATTTTACCACACACTTTCACTCCACACACACACGAAATTTTTACCGAACCAAATCTTGGAGATCGTTTGTTATCGTTGTCATACACTCTTTTATCTCAATCCTACGGTATGTGTCTCACCCCTTTCTTTTCTTTCGATTTATGATTTTGAATTTTAATTAGGGTTAGGGTTTCGCGGATTTTGTGTAATGTCGTAGATAGATTCTTTTAGGACTCCTTTACCCCCACCCCCTGAATTAGTCTTAGAAGTTTGAAAGGTTTTAAATGGGTTAAAATGGGTAAATAGGGGAAACCCCCTTCCATTTTCATTCTGCAGACTCAATACGGCGTATCCACTCACATGGATACGGCGTATTGACTAATTTTTACCCAATTTTAAAACATCAATACGGCGTATTCAGTAAAATGAATACGGCGTATTGAGTAAAATAAGGATCCTGAATTTTAGACCCATACGCCGTATTGACTAAAATCTATACGGCGTATTGACTTTTAGATCCCTATATGGCGTATCCACTTATGAATACGCCGTATCCACTCTCAGAACAGAAGGTTTAAATTTCTATACTCTTGTGCTTTCCGCGTTGATTTTGCAGATATGGCTCTTCCACCGCGTGAGCAGAGACACCGATTTCTTAGGTACGAGGGGTTGGAGTATACTGATTCGGATATAGCAGATTTTGAGTCGATGTTGGAGAGGATTTACAGTCGAGAGATACACAGGGTATAGGTTGTGGATTTTCAGGGTATGCCCGAGCTTCTGAGGGACGAATTGTTTGCTAGGATGGCGATAGAGCACCGTGATGAGGCCGGTGTAGTAGTGTTTACTAGTCAGGGTTGGAGGAGGTTGTTTGATACTAGGGGACCACTGGTTTGGGAGCTTATTCTAGAGTTCCTTAGCACGCTCAGATTTGGAGAGGTATTACTTGATTTGGATGCTCCCAGTACTATTTAATTTTAGTTAGGAGGAGCCAGGAGGCGCCTAAGCTGGAGGGAATTTATATTGGCCTTGGGACTACACATCGGGGAGGAGATGGAGTCCCCTGGTTTTGCTAGGTACTGGAGTGAGAGTGAGAGGATAATCCCTGGGAAAGGGGATCTACATGATTATTGGAGGGATATTTCAACCGATGGAGATTTCTTGGGACCTCCCCCTTCCTACACTTTGATCAGGGATCTGGTCTTGAGACTATGTCATAGGATGATGGCACACAGTATTGCTACGAGGAGTCAGGCACCGGAGAAGGTGATCGCGACTGATTTGTTTTACCTGAGAAGGCTGGATGTTGGATCGGTCAACACCCCTTACTTATTAGCCTGATATTTAAGGAGGTTTGCCACTGGGAGGAATAGCGGGGCGCATATTTCTGGTGGACAGTTTATGGGACGACTGGCTCAGCATTTTGGATTACTGACTACGGAGATTATAGGAGGATTGACGGTTATTGCCCTTGAGCTTCTGATGATTGACATGGCAAAGTTGGTTAGACTGCATATTTGTGTGCAGCTTGATGATACTTGGGCCTGGGTGGCCATAGGATCAGAGAGGCAGCCAGATGCTACGGCTGGTGCCCCTGCTGTAGCTAAGGATGCTCCTGCTGTTAACGAGGGTGACCAGGCTATTCCGAAACCCGTACAGCTACATCCACCACCACCAGCTCCTACCAGGACCATGCCTTAAAGGATGGCCAAACTAGAGGAGGACGTGCATAAGATACGTGGGGCATTGACTAAGCAACGTGAGGTGATTGACGTAATGGCTTGTGATTTTCCTAGATTTAGTACATGGGTTACCACTGGACTAGGACGGATGATGGACAGGGTATGAGTTACCTATACACCATATTCTCAGACCCATATGTCCTACCAGAGGCGCGTCAGACAGAGGACTAGCAAGGCCAGCACCTCAGCAGCTCAGCAGGACCCACAACAGCCAGACCCATGATCCCTCTTACCTCTTGTCTATATCTATCTGTACATTTATTATTATTATTCATATCTTGATGTATCTAACACTAAAACAGGTTCTAGCATTTTAAATGTATATGTCATGATATGACTTTTTAGTTTGTTTGTGCATGCTAGAACAAAGTGTTGGTCGTGAAACCGATCTTGTCCTCCTTAGCTTGATGTAAGGTTAGCAACTTTGGATAAATCCAAAACTACTATGACAGAAACTTTGATTATTGAATATCAAATACTATGCGGAATCTAGTATTGATATTAAAAAGAACAATAACAATTGAATAACAAACAATGAAACAGTGAACAAAACTTTTAGCCTCAATTATATTAACGAACACTCTGAATTAGTGTTAAGGTTTACAAAACCTTGAAGCTCTAAGAATTCTATGAAAACTGCTATGAGAACTGATATCCTTTTCTATACCCTAGGACCTCCTTTTATACACTAAGGAGTCCTACACGGTTTATAATACCTTCTTAACATATCATAATCATTTCTATAATTACAGACAATCATATCTTTTACAAATATAACTTTAATACTTATCTTCATAAGTACTCTTGTTTTCCACATACGCTTTATCTTTTTACTCTGTCTTTATCCTCTTGACAGTAGTAAGTCTTCAAGCAGTTGTAAGTCGGCAACAATTGTATCTTTATAACCAGTAGTACTAACTGAGCATAAGCAGTAGTAAGTACCAGCAGTACTAATCTTTATGCTAACAATTGTAACTTTACTCTAGCAGTACTAAGTTATCTAACAGTACTAAGTTACACTAACAGTAGTAACTTTTGTACTAGCAGCATTAATAACTTAGCATATTTTCTGTCTTCAACTCTGAGCAGTCTTAACTTCTACTTGCAGTAGTAACTTTATACTAACAATACTAATATTATACTAATAGTAGTAACTAGCAGAGGTAACTTTATACTACCAGTACTAACTACTTAGTATAATTTCCATTATGTACCTGTGCAGTAGAAACCTTAAGTGTCCTTGACGTCTTTCAAGTCTCAACAATCCTCCCCTAAACTTGATGTTCAACTTCTGAATATTCAAGTTTCTTTATCACAAATTCTTCATCATACTCAGGAGGGATGCATTCAAACCTTTCATTTACCTTTCTGTTGTTTAACATAAGTTTTAACAACTGATAGCACATTTCATTTTGATGATCAGTTTGAAGTTTCTTGGTCAACATATTGGTGATAGTTATTGGTGTGAGGGGATATCTCTTTTCAACCAACATAAAGATGTGGAGATTATCAAACCTTACAAAGTGAACTCCAGATGAATCAATCAACTTCTAAATGGTCACCCTGTATCCTTGTAACATTCTCCATACATCACTTGTTTTGTCTGATTCAAACATGACTTTCAAATCTCCCCATAACACTCTTTCAAATTCATCTTCAGGCCTTATATCATTATGCTTTGCCTTTAATATCCTCCAAATAACCTCCAAGTCTTCTCTGTCTATTCCTTGTAGCATCCTTATCATTGAAGAGTATCTCTTGGAGCTTCCATCTGCTCTTATCAACTGATAATGTACCAGCATACCTTCTTTATGAAGCTTGTAATTAACAATCACTGATAGTTTGGTAGCAAGTGGTATGACATCAATTGCTATATCTTTATCCTTTTTAATTACTAAATGCTTCAATAACTCTCCTTCATCATCTTTACTGACTTCTTCAACTTCATCAGACTCTTTGTCTTCCTTCATCTTTTGTTTCTTTAAGGATTCTTGCTTTTGCTATTTTCCTGCTCTTTTTCTTCCAAGCATCTTCTTTCTGCTGCCTTTAGCTGTCTCCTCACTACCTTCTGCCTTCTGCCTTCTTTTCTTTGCTTTCCTATTCCTCAGAACCCATAGCCATAAAGGCATTTATCCTCTTCATTTCCTTGTTAAATAACTTTTGAATTTCATCAAAATTCTTTCCCTTCAGCTATTTGTATGTGTATCCACACATGTGCTTAAGATAAGTAGACATTTGAGTTCTCTTTTGTGCCTTGGTAGGAGGTCTATTTCTCTTTTCTTGTGCTCTAAGTGCAGCAAAATGTTTTCTTCTCTTCTCCATCAGTTCCATAAATAATTTTCCTTTTTCCTTATCTGTTAACTTCTCTCTTTCTTTTGATTGGAGTCTTTCTTGTGACTCTTGTGGAACTCTGAACTCACTTGGCTCCGGTACTACTACCCCTTTACCCTTGGGTCTTGTAGTTGTTGTTGTTGTAGCAGCAGTAGTAACAACTTTAGGCTTAGCTGCTTTGATTTCAATAAGTGTTTGAGCCAAAGTTAGTTCATCAATCTTAGCAGCAGTAACTTCTACTATATAAGCAGTAGAAACTTGAATTGTAAGAGCAGCACTATCTTCAACACTAGCAGTAGTAACTGCTTCACCAGTAGTACTACCATTAAGCTTTCACTAATACAAAAGTGGTATTGGTCACACCAAAAATGTGTGACTATATACATATAGCCACACACGCAAAAAGTTTCGTGTGTGACAAAAGGTTGCGCGACTGTAGGTCACCTATGGTCACACATTCGAGTTAGTCACATATAAGAAAGCTTTAGTGTTCGTATCCACGTTTTTT
>BQNB010050113.1:0-32284 GCA_026074375.1 Tanacetum coccineum | reverse complement strand
TAGAAAAACGAAATGTATCAAAAAGTACAAAAACGAAAAAACAATGTACAAAAACGTAAAAAACGTAAAACGTACAAAAATAAAATAACGTATGTTTGAATACGTTTTTATACATTGTTTTTTACGTTTATTTCCGTTTTGGTACGTTTTAATACGGATAAAAACTGATAATCAATAAGGATGAAAACGTACAAAAGCGGACAAATCAGAAAAAAGTACAAAAACGAATAAAAAACTTATAAAAACATACAAAATCGTTTAAAAAATAAAAAAAGGTATGAAAACGTACGAAAACGCATAATAAAGTCGGAGAAAAATGGACAGAAACGAAAAAAGTACCAAACAAATAAAAAAAATATTAATAATATACAAAAATAAAAAACGGCCGATAATAATAATAATAATAATAATAATAATATTATTACTAATAATTAAAAAAAATATAAAAAAAAATAAAAAAGTAAAAAAAAAGTTGCAAAATACACCCCTGTGGTTTTTTTTACACAATACATCTCTCGTGAGAAGATAACGGAAAAATATTTGCATCGTTCGTCCTCAGGGATGTATTATGTCTAACGTTTGCCTAACGAAGGATGTAAACTGCCAAAAGTTTCTGACAGGGATGTATTGTGTGAGAAAGTTGAAACCACAGGGATGTATTTTGCAGTTTACTCTATATTTAATTAAAACTTATAATTACATATATATTTTTGAATAGTCATATATATCCAAATATTGTTTTTTTACTCATATATATTTAAAAAGTTGCCGTTAAAAAAAAATATATATTTAAACCCAAAAACACATTACAGTTATAGCTTATATCTAAAATATTAATTATACTATGAACGAGATACAATTAAAAATGATTATGAATTATTCAAGTCAATGTTAAGGTTTATAGTTGTAGATGTTAATGCATGTTTGAAAGGAATACGTTGCATGAATCTAAGAAAATAACGACCGATCGTGTAAAAACACAAGGGTTTTATTGACATTTTAGATAGAAATTATAATTATAATATGTTTTTGGGTTCTAAGCATAAAAAAAATAATTATTTGGATATATATGACAATTTTAAAAATTTGGAAAAACACATACAATTTTGAGTTCAGTTTAAATGTACATGTATGCAATTTTGAATGTTTAGAAAGATGTATGACACTAATGTGAAAAAAGTTTACATAAACCATTTATATGACTGGAGGGACTGATTTGCCATTTAAGTAAATCAAAAATAGTGGCTCTTTGATAAGTTAATGAAACTTCTAATGTAATGGCTTAAGGGACTGATTTGTGTTTATGAAAATCAAAAATACTTGCTAAAGGGACTGATTTGTCATTTGTAGTTACAAATGTAATGGAATGAACCAATGAATAAATCATTTTATTACAAAACTAAAAACAAACAAATATTTTTATTCCGATGTAGTAATTTATTTCATTCCAACTTTGATTCATGCATACCAAACGCTACGTAAGCATTTGTTTGACTACACAAATCTGTACCGTATTATATTTAAAATAAAAACATAAATTGTTCATTTTTAAAATGACTCATGAATAAACAAATTAAAGCTAGCTATTTTTTCACAAGTGCATATTATTTGTGGTAACATTGTAATCTTTTTAACCGCATCTTCAAGTCAACATTTTCTACCCTCAACTTCATTTAATCGGTTTAAACTCTAAAATAAAACAATATAAGTCGTTTACTTGATCGTATAAAAAGTATTAACTATAACCCGAACTCGTAAGTTTAACCTGACTCCTAAACCCGTTTATATAAGCGTGCCAAGTGAGTAAAAAACATGTTATTTAATTTTAAACTCGTCCACCAAATGGGCTAACGAGTTGTAAAAACATAAAGTTAATTCAAACACAACCCGTTTATTAAATGAATTAAAGAGATTAACCCGTACGAGTGTGTATAAAAACCCAAACCTGTTTAGCCTCAACACAAACACAAATACAAAACCTAAGACTTCCATAGGCTAACTTTAACGAGGAAAACCTCATCCGTTTACGTGTTTATTAAAAAGTCCCTAAATAGAAGTTATCGTTAACCCCATTGTCAGCACCATGATGACATCACTCACCTTAAACCCTAATTAACTAAACCGACTAACACCGCGAACCGGTTCTCGGTTCATTTTTTCCACGGATTCGGTTTTCGGTTTATTTCGGGTCGGTTTTGACCCGATGCTCAGCCGTAAGTAGAAGTTACTTGTAAGGGAATCTTGGTTTTTTTGAAACCATGTCTAAAAATTGTGTTACAAGTCTTGAGTCCGCCACTATTGCTAGTGTTTTTTATTATGACTTGTTGATATAAATGCTTTGGGTTACGTACATTAAGGTGGTCAGTGGCGGACCTAGGATTTCAACATAGGGTATGCACTCAACTTTGAAGGTATGCACTCCATGTATATTACTTAAAAAAATAAATTTTTTTTTACACTAACCCGTCGAATCGCAGGGTATGCACGTGCACACCCGTGCTATAAGCTGGGTCCGCCCCTGAAGGTGGTGTATCTAGCGTTATTGTGGGTAGGAAGAAGCGAGGATAAATTGCTAGAGATATGAATGGTCGTTTAACCGTCTTTTTGTAAGGGTTTTGTATTTGTGGTTTATTAGGAACTTGTGACGTCTAGGATAATTGTCAAAGGTAGTGAGTGTAGTGAATGATTAAATCTTAGGAGCATTTATAGTTATTGAAAGATGTATAAGTTTTATTACTATTCTTTCTTGTAAATCGTTTCATGTTTGTGTTAGAAACGAGTGGGTTTGCCCGCGCTCCGCTGCGGGGCGCGGGCTTTGACGGGATTTTACGTAAAGCTAACAAAATGAAATACTGACATTTACATACTTATAACAATGGAAGAAAGTATATATATGGAATAATTTGTTGTCGAATAAACATAAGTCTGCAAACATATAAATTGATGATTCATGTACAATCTGCTAACCAACTCTTTTTTTCGTCCAACTCCTTAGTAAGCTGTTGGTGGAAAGGCCCAGCGTTGGCGTACCTTTCCATTAGTTCAGCACGGTCAAAAAATTTACGGCTAGATATAACCAAACCGAAACTTGGTTCAGTAAGCCTAAAATTTAGTATGGTTTGTTAGTTCATGTAATGAAATTCAAATTGCATAAGCTGGAAACATAAAAGGTATTATCAAAAGTCTCCAAATCTAATCACTCATCTGGGAGCTTCCTCGCGTATTGAGAGAATGGTGCAGCAATCATAAACTGCCACAGGACTTATTTTCTGTTACTTATTTACTCCTTAACCCAATTCGTTTATAATTCAGGGCTGCCATAATCATATTCTGATCATTATCCATTGTTGACACTTTTGAAACCTTGTTAAACACCTACACATAATGAAAGCATATATGTGTGTGCATCGATAGATAAAACATACCCACATATAATGTGTGCCAAGTCAAATGTATATGTATGTTAATGAAAACTTACCATGTCAAGGGAATCGACGCCAACGGCTGAAAACAGAAAAGGAGATATGGCCTTCGCCATGAATACGCGGATGTTTTACAGCTGGGTCATTCAGATGTCTGTTTGTCTGACGGCTGTGTGGAAAAATTATAATGATATCAGGTCCGACAACGCGGTCTTTGACATCTCGCCACAGGTCGTCGCGGCTGAGCGGTGTTAATAGCTGCTGGCCAACCACATTCTGTACACTATCTGAGAAAACAAAGGCTGCCAAACGTTAGTGCCAAATACCAATAGATGAGACCTAGGTTTTAAAGCATCTAAATCCTTAGATTTCAGAATTTTGGATAACAGTTTATTAAAAATGCTATAATGAAATGGGTCAGTAGTCCTGGCAAACACGTTGTGGATTATGCGTCGTTAATCATCTATTAAAGATGATACGAAACTGTTATATTAGTCTTAGTGCAACCAAAATATAGTTTTTAGATATCAGAAAACTAGTAGCTCTGTGCAATTTTAACACTTATTTAGAAGATTCTTAAATCTAAAATGTTATTATTTGACGCCGATGAAATTAATGTAGACCCATATTGGTCCATGACACATTTTTCAAAATTTTCATGTTTAGTATTGAAACATACTGATGGCTACATCTCCTATGCAGGAAGTCGTAAAGAACACATTTACTGTTTTATCTTATTGTCATTGTTACAACAGATACTTGATATTTTGGGAAGCTTTCTACTCCAAGAAATATAGCACTGTATTAGTTTTCCTTGGACAAAATAATTCTTACCATCAGTTTAACATCACAACACATTTTCTTACCCGTTCCTTCAAGTTCAAATGTAAACAAAGGCACCACCATGAAAAATCAATATCCCCAGTATTCATTTTTGATCTCGTCATCAAACTTCTGCTTGAGCTCTTGGTGCTTCGCAAAGTACTCATCGGCAGTCATGGTGCTCAGTTTTTCCTGTTGTAATAAGAAACAAATCAATTTTCATAGCAAAACAAGACAAAAACCTTTAGCAATTTAAATAAATATTTGGCCACATTTGACTATTTGAGGAATGAGCTTCCTTAACATGAATGAAGGCAAAATTTGTTATGTTTCTTTTATTCTTTTAACATGTGGAGTATAGAAAACTAACAAGCGTTATTGCCCTCAAGCTATGCTGCGGGAGGAATAATTTTTTTTTTTGTTGGTTTTTTATTTATTTTTCGGTCTCAATGTTAAATACTTTGTTTTTCTTCTTATATTGGTTTTATTGATGGCCTCATGTTTAAAGTTTGTTTTTTTTTTTTTGGTGCTATTTTGGGTTTTTTTTTTAATATAATTTTATGAGATTTGGTTAAATATGTGATAAGCAAGATACGCGCGGCATTAAATGATGCAGCGTTAAGTTTTTTTTATTTATTTTTATTTTGGTGTGGGTTTATTTTTCCGGTCTCATTAATAGTTTGTTTTTTATATGTGCTTATGTGTTTAGGCGTCATGTCGTGGGTATTTTTGATCAGAATAAATTCAGTACTTTTGTAATATTTTTCCTATTTTGTGCCGAACAATTTTTATATATTAGAATTGTGCGGGATTATTTTTCCGGTCCACCTCATGTTTAATAGTTTGTTTTTTATATGGGCTTATGTGTTTGGTCTCATGTCGCGAATATTTATATGAGTCTGAAAAATAAGTACTTTTAATAATTTTGTTTCATATTTTGTGCCCGACAATTTTTTTTTAAGTTAGCAAGTTGAAGAAAAAAAAACCCAAAAAAAAAATTTGTCAAATGGGCCAACTCCAAAAAGGAGCCCAAGGCCGTTAACAAACTGGTAAGCAACCACGTCCAAACGACGTAGTTTTTTAACTCATTCTGCGCGTTGTTAATTTTTCGCATAGTTCGAGCCATTAATAATTTTTATTTTTTTTATTTTGTGTGTTTTAATTATCACCTCAATGTTTAATATTTTGTTTTTTTTTCTTAATGGCTTATGTTTGGGCATCAAGTTTAAGTTTTTTTTTGGCTATACGGGTTTTTTTTTGAAAATAAATTTTTATGAACATTGCGTTTTTTATGTATTCTGTGTGGTTTTATTTTCGATCTCATATTTAATAGTGCGTTAATTTTTTTTTGCGTTAAAATTTTTATTTTTATCTTTTCTATTTTTTTACTTTGTGCGTTTATTTTTTTTCGGTCTCCATGTTTATATTTTGTTTTTTTTTTATAATGGCGTTATTGAACGGTGCCTCACGTCCGCGAGTATTTTCTTATCTGAATAAGTCAATGATTTTGTAGATCTTTTTTTCTATTTTATGCAGCCGTTTTTTTTGTACATTTGCCTACAAAAAAAAAAAAAAAAGCCAAATGGTGCCGGCCCAAAATGGGAAGCCCATTGGCCGGGGCAAGTAGCACGCTGCAAAAACGGCAGTCGAGTTTTAATCTTCACATAGTATACAAATAATAATCATATTAAAATTTGATTTACCAATATGTATAGCCAACAGTAACTCTCATTTAAATAAATAATGCACATTCAATACTATGTGCAACGATAGAATAGTTAAGTTCGTAATATTGATTGCCATCGTAGAACATGGTTTTGCATCATGAGTTTTTCGATTAGTTATTATTTACTTTGACGGCTTGATGATATGTTCAAAAAATAAAATAGCACACTATCAACTAAATTTCGGGATCAAAACAAGTTCAATATAATATGAACAAAAAAGATTAAAAGTTTCACCATATACTGTTGTACATTGGAGTAGCAGCATTCTATATCATAACCATCCTGCCACAACTGCCCCAAACTTCGTTTTCTTCACCTCATACGTCCTCATAAAGTGATCCAAAACCGATATTGAGCTACAAAATTTTGCTCCTTTTATGCACCCCTCTTCTTATCAAATTGAAGTTGTCGGAGAATCGACACTTCAGTCTTCTTTTTTCAAATAAAACAACCAAATTGCAAGCCATTAATATTTTAAGGCAACATTTGGACACTTTAAAAAAAAACCTTAATTTATGTACTTCTT
The DNA here is from genome assembly GCA_026074375.1 of Tanacetum coccineum. Lineage (NCBI taxonomy): Eukaryota > Viridiplantae > Streptophyta > Magnoliopsida > Asterales > Asteraceae > Tanacetum > Tanacetum coccineum. Next base: position 25,787 of record BQNB010050113.1, on the reverse strand, counting down.
AAATAGACAAAGCTACCTTAGGTGAATCATTAAAAAGTTGACTGTTTGACTCTTCTTATAACATGTGTATAGCTAGTTAGGCTAAAATGATATGTTGTTAACCTTTCCTACATCGATCTAGCCACTCATACTAATGGTTTTCCCGTCACACCAAAAGGATTTCCTAACTTAATATGAACAGGACCCAATACATATTAGATCAGAAAGTCTGTTACTTGCGGAATTTAACAGAGATTATCTTATTAAGCAGGTTTAGCATCGTATTCGGTACAATAGTATAAATGATCCCACTTTTAATAAGTATCTACTTTAATGTTCTTGAACCTAATGAAAGGTCTGGAAAGAAATTCTACAAAGTTCAGATGTTTAGATTAAATGAAATTAAGATTTGTAGATTGTCATTTTTCTATTAGTTTCCTACTTTTTCAAGTTTCACTTCAGTTAGGAAATTTAGAAATAAACCTTTTTGGGAGAACTCAAACATCTGGCATAGTGTGCAATGCGTCTGTTAAAGTACATGGAAGGGAAGTAGGCGGCAAGGAGGCTCCAACAGTGGGTGTTCCATCCTCGTTATCAGCATGGACTGAGAAATAAAAGTTTGCTGGTAAGCCTACTAATCTCACAGCCTCGTCAGGTCGTTTGATACAAAGACATTGAGGCCATAACACACTTGCTTGAATATCATTCTATCTTTAATCACTGCCCACCTACAACATAAAAATTATTGTATAAGTACTGCGAATGTGTGATAAAGAAATGGTATACCAAATGACATGAAATGAATTAGAATACATACCGAAAACACGTACCAGCATGACCAGTGAACTTGGACATACTAAAGATCATGACCTCCTGATCTAAAGGTTTCATAAAACTTTAGAATTATAAATATCATTCATCTGTCTTATACTACACAAACATTCACAACATCTTTCATACTTTCCTTATCATGATGTTCCACAATAAGCATCTGATTATTAAAGTATCTTTAGGTATTATCACAGTCCACTTCCAAAAGTAATGGTCAAGTACAGAAAGATCTAAATCTTGTTGCAAGAAACCATACTGGGTTCTACCATCTAAGATGAATGGTTAAACTCTTAAAGCAAAGTTATCAGCAGGTGGAAACCTTCTTAATCTATCTACCAGCTTCAACATGGACATTTAGTGGGTGTACCAGCTTTGATAAAGACATTTAGGAGGTGTTTGGATGTGAGCTAAAACACTGATTATCTAAAAACTTCTGCTTAAATTTATATTAATTAGCAAATAGTGTTTGGATTAAGTGCTTCAAATAATTAGTTAGGGGTCAAACAATAAGTTTCGTATAAGACTTGAAAGACCCCCATTCTCTGTTTACCAGTTTCAGCACAACTTTATAAATAAGCTCTGCCAAAGGTCGCCAAACATTTGAAATCATTGAGATTACGTATTAACCCCATTATGCTTACTTTTTTGTCCTTTTAATTTTTAATAAACTTAAAAAAAATACATACTTATTGAAACTAAATTTGACATCTGGCTACAAAATCCAAACAACTTTCATATATGAATACCTCGGCAATATCATATGAGGAGTAGAAGGGTCGTATACTCGTATGTACCTTTTTGCTGTATCTTATCATAAGAACAGAATGTTTTCAGCCCAGTGAGATCAAAGGCATTGAGAGAACGTGAGGAACATCGGTTTTCCAATGTCACTCTACCGACGTGAAGGACTTCCCTTCGACCAAAGCAATTGACCCCAAGTATTTCGGATTATTTGGTGAGATTACGAATTCAATCACATCCTTGCCATCTGTATCATTTCTCGATTGCCATGTTTTTGTATCTCCTTCAAAGTTAAAAGTCTTCCCATTGAAAAACATTGTTTGATGCTCGAACATCTGTGCATCACATATTCACATCACAACTTAAAAATCTGATTTAATAATTCAATAAATTAGAAATCACAATAATGTATTTACCTAAATTGGTTATTAGATACAGCTTGTTAATCACCGGATAGTAGGGGATTGTAGCGAGTATGTTGGATGGGGAAGACACGTTTTCTGATGCAAGTGCAAAAATAGCTGCACTAATGAGTTGCATTGCGCCAATACCAAACACCACGTATCGAGCTTCTGTTACCGCATTCCCAACAACCGAATGTAGTTAACGTATATGCTTTTCGAGTTCTATAGACATTGTATCACCATGATCGTACCAGTAACCCAGGCGGTGCCACCCGGATATGACGATTGCACTATTCACCGCATTTTGCATCCAAAATGGCTCCATGAAAATAGGATCCCCACTGCAACATTATAGATAAAAGTATCAAAAATTCATTAAATATATATTGTTACAATAAGGAGGTTTTTCGAAAGATATGCACTTGCATATCATATGCCTGAAGTAGTAAACATTAACAATAAGCAAATCCTAAACACCTGAGTAAATTTTTAGTTCGAAATTAAGCCTAAAAAAAATCTACACATGCAGCTTTTTTTCTTAATTATTCTAAAAAAACAACACTGAAAATCTTTAAGAAAAATTAAGCAACTCTAATTATAAACCCCAATTCATCAAATAATTATAAAAAACTTAGAAAAAGATATGATGAGACTTACTATTAGTAGCTGGAGTGAAGACGACGGCGCAAGCTTGGCTCGTCTATTCACCGCCGCCATTCCACTTTGTAATCTTCCCTCATCCCGAAATCAAAAAATAAAAACACCTTGGACACAAACAACAGAGCAAAAAATCGAGTACCCATTTGAAATAAAGAAGTAATTACAGCTTCATCAATTCGGTATCTTTGTGTCTATAGTCGGAAGAAGCGATTATCATTTGAATCTTCAAATTATCATCAACTATGTGAATGGATTTAGAGTTTATTAGATGTGAAAATTTTTGTGTGTGTTGAGAGGTTTTAGGTATGTCAATATGATGATTCATTGAGGGGTTGGGGGGTTTGGTAACACGTGTTCAGGCTTAGGTATATCGGAGAAGCAAAGATGGAAGTGGAGTGTGTTTTTTAATATTAAATTGAGAGTATGAGAGAGCGTGAGAGTATGAGAGTATGGGAGGACATAGAGACTGAGAGTATGTGAGAGTGTTGAGTGTGGATGGATACCGGGTTAAAAAACCCACATGCAAACACATCCTAATAATTGTATATATTGGATAATGTATAGATCAAGTGAAGTCATGGATTTGAATTGTTCATAGGGGCGTTTGGGGTCCTTGGCATTATTTTGGCGTTATAGGTTTGGTTAAGTGTATCACCACTAAAATCGCCAAATGATAACACACCTGGTATCCTTGGCTCCTCGCGAGAGGTGTCGCGTGTTAGAATAATCCTTTTATTAATGTGGCCTTGACCATTTAGACCCTTAAGTATGCCTTAATGACATAATCCACCCCAACTAATATTTGACACTGAAATAACTGTCATAACAATATATAAAGGGCCATGTATCTTGTCAATTAACTATTCTCTCAATAAACATCATAATCTTGTGAGAAATCCCTCCATCGGATTATTGACATCACTACCGGAATCGACGAACCCTAATGTTATGGCTTCATCATCCAATCCTAATCAGTCGTTCTGTCACCAAGTAAGTTTCTCTTTGATGTTATTGTTATAATTACATGAGATTGATCCTGGATATGTTTAACTAATTCAACATGTGGCATCAAGAGCGATTTAAATCTCATGGATTAATATTGTTTTGATAAAGGCTTGACGTGTTCTATAAAAAAGAAAAGAAAAAAGAAATCAACGATACCTGTTAATTGCTTTTGAATTAAGGCCTTTATAAAATAATTGTTTTTGTTAGTCAGTGATTGTATATCCCAATTTTAATGATCAAATATTGCAAGTCTGTTGACCATATCGTTGAATATTGGATTGAACAGATATTTGCATGCGAATTTGTACCCAATCTTTTAATATACAAATTACTGCTTTAATCATGTATAAATTATGATGAATGATTAATTGATATATATCATGATCTATGTATATCAAAGAAACAATAGTAATTTATGATGTCTCACTTTAACTTGTACATGAAACTCCAACATGATATAATCATTAACTGATATTCATGTTTTGTTTCATCAAGTGTTCACTTTCATCAATCTGCCGATCCATATGTATATAGTAACTTTTATGTTAATTTAGATAATCAAACCAACGAATGGTTATTTAGATTAATATACGAGTTTATTTATGCCATATGATAAAATTGTTCATGTTACCATTCAATAAACCCAACGGCCATTTGTTTGATAACTTGAACAATGAAATATATATTAGCATAATTAGCATATATGTTGCGTTTCTGCCCAACGGTGATACGTAATATGTATGCATGCTTAGTCTAATTAAAGATGTATAATGGTTTAATTGTCAACTAAGCCAACGCAAGGTTGATAATTAGGCACAACATCTTATATACCTATTATTTTGGTAATTCATGATAGGTTTATCCTTATAACTAATATGCTTCCCTTAAATATATATCCCATTAATTCATTTAGTTTTATCTGAGCGTACATTTAATTTTCAATCTATGTCAGCATCTACCTTAACTTCCAAAACGGGTTACATGTCCGGAATTGAACCCGGAATTGAACCCTTAACTGGTACTAACTTCTCAACATGGAGAGATCAAGTAAAACTTACTCTCGGAGTAATGGATCTCGATCATGCGCTTCGTATTGATCCTCCCGCTGCACTTACTGCTGAAAGTACAGCAGATCAAAAACGTGCTTATGAACAGTGGGAGCGATCTAACCGTATGTCGCTCATGATCATTAAGAACTCCATATCCGTTGCCATTCGAGGAGCCATTCCTGACTCTGAGAATGCAAAGGAGTACTTAAGCTCCGTAGAGGAACAATTTAAAGGGACTTCAAAAGCCCATGCAAGTACTTTGATCCTTAAAATGTTGACTACTAAGTATGACGGGGTTAGTGGTGTACGTGAGCACATTATGATGATGAGCGATATGGCAAACAAACTGAAAGGCATGGACATGGAAATCAGTGAAGGTTTATTAGTTTATAATATTATGACATCTCTCCCTATGCAATTTGGTCCTTTCAAGATCAATTATAATACGCAAAAGGAGAAATGGAAAATGAGCGAACTGATTGCTATGTGTGGCAAGAGGAAGAACGCCTCAAAGTTGAAAAGCCCGATGTCGTTCATGTTGCTACCACCAACTCCAATAAAAGAAAGAGCTCATGGAAGGACAAAGGTTCAAGTGGAGATAATTCTACTCCAAATAAAGTCCAGAAAACGAATGCAAGTACTAGCTCATTCCAAGGCGGTCCTAAATGCAAGTTTTGCCATAAGAAAGGGCATATTCAAAAGGATTGTCCGAAATTTAAGGAATGGTTAGCAAAGAAAGGTATATTTGAATCTTTTATGATCAATAAATCTTTCAATATTAATGTCCCTATTAATTCATGGTGGATTGACTCTGGATCCATGGTACACATTGCTAATTCTTTACATGGATTCCGTACAATCCGGAGATTGGAAAGAAACCAACGAACGGTTAAAGTCGGGAATGGAGTTGATTTGAACGTAGAAACTATTGGGACCCTTTCATTAATATTGGAGGGTAGCTTTTGTTTAAATCTTTATGGAACTCTTTATGTACCGAGCATGACTCGAAACTTAATATCTGTATCTAAACTAATTATTGATGAGTTTATATTTATGTTTGGATACAATAAAGTATATATTAGTTTAAATACCCGTGTTGTTGATAATGGTTGTCTTGAGGGAAACCTCTTTAAATTATGTTTAGATAATCATTTTTCGGAATCTTTATTATCATTTAATGTTAATGAGAATGTGAATCAAAATAAGAGAAAACAAGATTCGGAAACCTCATCAAAATTATGGCATCAATGTTTAGGACATATTTCACGAGACAAAATGACTAGACTTGTGAAAGATGAAGTTCTACCTAATCTTGATTTCTCAGATTTTGAAAAATGTGTAGAATGCATAAAGGGAAAAATGACCAAAGGAAATAAGAAAGGTGCCACACAAAGTCCGGATTATTAGAACTAATCCATACCGACATATGTGGACCTTTTCCTTCGGGCATTGGTGGTCATAAATCATTCATTACCTTCACCGACGATTACTCACGTTACATGTACTTGTTCTTAATTAATGAAAAATCCGAATCACTTGATATGTTTAAAACTTTTAAAGCGGAAGTTGAAAACCATCTTAACCGTAGAATTAAAGTAGTGAGATCGGATAAGGGAGGTGAATATTATGGCAGACATACGAATGCTGGTCAAACTCCCGGATCTTTCTTTGACTTTTGTAAAGACCATGAGATTATTAACCAATATACCATGCCGGGTACCCCTCAGCAAAAATGGTGTAGATGAGAGGAGAAATCGCACCCTTATGGACATGGTTCGTAGTATGTTAGCAAATTCAAACCTTCTTGAATTTCTTTGGACTGAGGCATTGAAAACGGCTGTCCACATCCTTAACAGAGTTCCCTCTAAATATGTTCCAAAAACACCATATGAAATTTGGGCAGGAAGGAAACCCAGCTTACGATATTTGAGGATTTGGGGATGTCCAGCCGAAGTTATACAATCCTCAATCACGAAAACTGGACTTAAAAACCATTAGTTGCTTTTTCATTGGGTACCCAGAACGATCAAAGGGTTACCGATTTTATTGTCCGTCTCATAGTACCAGAATTGTCGAGACACGTCATGCAGAGTTTCTTGAAAATGCCAACAACAGTGGGAGCGGTTCATTTAGAAGAATTGAACTACAAGAGGCTCAGAATGAGACACCTATAATTCAGGTGCCCATCCCGATTAACACGCCACTTGACACCTCGAATGATCACTTAATTACTCAAGATCATCCAAATAATGTAGAGGAAAATGAACCTAACCCTGAAATTAATGTTGAACCACAAGAAATTCAACAGCTGTTGCGCAGGTCGCAACGAAATAGGCAACCCACAAACTTTGACGATTACTATACCTATTTGAATGAGGCTGATTTTGACTTAGGGAAAGGCAATGACCCTGAATCCTTTGAGGATGCCATTACTTGTGACCAATCAGCTCATTAGAGGGAAGCAATGGAAGATGAGCTGAATTCAATGAGCAAAAACAACGTTTGGGAACTTGCTGAATTACCAAAGGATGCAAAACCCGTTAAATGCAAGTGGGTCTATAAGACCAAACTTGACCCAAATGAAAATGTTGAACGATACAAAGCTCGTTTGGTTGTGAAAGGGTATACTCAGAAGGAGGACGTTAATTATAAAGAAACCTTTTCTCTTGTATCCAGAAAAGATTCCCTAAGAATCGTAATGGCCTTGTAGCTCATTTTGACTTAGAGTTACACATCAGAATGGACGTCAAAACTGCATTTCTTAATGAAGATTTATATGAAGATGTGTACATGGCCCAACCACAAGGTTTTAAATCTAAAGGCCAAGAACATCTAGTTTGTAAACTTAAGAAATCTATTTATGGGCTTAAGCAAGCATCTCGTCAATGGTATTTAAAATTTGATGATGTGATGAAGAAACACAATTTCATTAAGAATTAGGTAGATCAGTGCGTATACCTCAAGATGAGTGGGAGCAATTTTATTATACTTGTGCTTTATGTGGATGATATCCTTTTAGCAAGTAATAATATTGATTTGTTACATGAGTCAAAACGTTTTCTATCTAGAAACTTTAACATGAAAGATCTTGGTGAGGCTTCGTATCTTATTGGAATTGAAATTTACCGAGATCGAGCCAATGGGAAATTCGGATTATCCCAAAAGGCATACATTGAACGCGTACTCAATAGGTTCAATATGCAACATTGCTCTCTCACAGTCGCTCCCATAATTAAGGGTGATGTTTTCGGGTCGCATCAATGTCTGAAAACTAAGGTTGAATATGAGGAAATGAAGCGAATTCCTTATGCTTCCGTAGTAGGAAGCTTAACGTATGCTCAAGTTTGTACTCGACCCGATATCTCTTATATATGCGGCATGTTAGGCAGGTTTCAATCTAATCCTGGCCTACTTCACTGGAAAGCTGCTAAGAAAGTATTGCGATATTTACAAGGAACCAAAGTGTACAAACTAACTAATACTAGATCCGACACCCTTGAAGTTATTGGATACTCAGATTCAGACTTTGCGAAATGCAAAGACACTAGTAGATCAACTTTGGGATATATTTTCATGCTGTCAGGTGGGCCTATTTATTGGAAGAGTAAAAAACAAGTGCTAACAATGACATCATCGATGATGGCTGAATATGTCTCAGTTTATAATGCGACATGCCAAGCAATGTTGTTGAGAAATTTAATCACTGGACTCAAAATTATTAATTCCATTTCAAGGCCATTGAAGATTTACTGCGATAATAGCGCAGCCGTGAGCTTCTCGAACAGTAATAGTTCAACTGGAGCTGGTTTATACCTCGATACAAAGTACTTATTCGTACGTGAAAGAGTGGAGGAACAACGTATATGTATCGAGCACATTAGAACACTTGAAATGCTTGCGGATCCGCTAACTAAAGGTCTACCACCCAAAGTATTTCAAGGCCATGTTGCCAAAATGGGTTTTCGTCAAGACCTTACATAATGTTGTAGTTAGTGCACTATTTCATGATAACGTTTAACTTTAAAACAAGCGCTTTAAGACAATATCCTTCACTATAATGTCTAGTTTGTCTATATTTACTTTGAACTGTGTATACTTATGTTTCATTATAGACAAACGTATTTGTACCACATTATTTCATTGTCATTTTGGCTAAATGAAAACATATATTTTAGATTAGTACCAATGTTATAATGGATGGGGGTCCCGTGTCAAACGCGACGCGTGTGGCTGTATCTTTTTGCTTTGGTGCTATTATGGAATTATGATAAATTTTTTATAAACTTGAAACTGGCCAATATAAATTCTCAAGTTTATTGTATACATCTAAATGGTCCTACGGCCAAGTGGGAGAATGTTAGACTAATCCCTTATACTAATGTGGTCTTTACCATTTAGACCCTTAACTATGCCTTAATGACATAATCTACCCTAACTAACAAATGACAGTTATTTGATGGATGTAACTGTCATAACAAATATATATCCCTGGGTTGTGGTCATCATTCTAGTATTCTGTCACATAACTTTCTCTCAATCAAACACCATAACTATTGAGAAATCCCTCCATCGGATTGGTGACTTTACTACCGGAATTGACAAACCCTACCGTCATGATTTCATCCAATCCTATTCCATCATCAAGTAAGTTCTCTTTGATGTTATTGTTATGATTACATGAGATTGATCCTGGACATGTATAATTAATCCAACAATTCATAATTTAGAGTGGTTCTCGAGAAGATTTATAAAGTTATAACAAAAAAGTTAAGACTTTATATTAAAAATTAGACACCTTTTTTGTAGACAAATGGTTCCTTTTGTGGAATTTGACCTTTTGCCTTGGTCAAGGGCATTCGGTCAGGATCTGTATTAGGGTTGCTATATAAGTGTGTGCTTTACAACGAACCATCGATACAAAGACCGATTTGTGGAAACCGATCCAGAAACCCAATATGAAAGCATGATACTAATCTTAAGACAACAAAAAAGTAAATAGTTGGACATATAAATGATCACTATTTTCCTGCTTTTGTCTATGCGGGATGGGAGTTAGCATGACTTTCTTGACAAATAAAATGAAGTAGCTAGGAGAAGCTTAACGGCGAATTCATTCGAGATCATGTTTTTCTCATTCTCTAGGTTGATCTCTCCATCATAAGCATGTAGTCCACTTACGAAACAAGGCGTGATATATCGATCGCTCACTTTCTTCGTTTTGATTTTATAGAAAGTAAAAGCTTTTGCTACTTTTTTTCACCACTATTTGCAGTATCTTGGAACTTAGATCCGTCCCATTGCCCTTTACTTTCAACCTTATCATTTAACGAAACTCCATGTTGCTCTCCCATGTAAATACGTCCCAAGCTAGTGTTAGGGTCCATCTCTTTTTTAAAATAAGACAACTTTAAATAAAACATTAGTAAGTTAGTACTAATAAAATTAAATAATGTTCTGCACTCAAGTAGCATCAACAGATATTCAAAAAGTAGTAAACGTAAAGGTTTTCTCATAACGAACATAATGGCAACATTCTGTATCTTTTCAGTAGAAAAAGTGCTGGGTACTTTGTGTTAGCCTATACCATTTCACATATTATCACACGAAAATAAGAAGATACTTTAGAGAGAGAGACGTGTTGAGAGAAAGAGAGGAAGAGAGAATGAGAGAAAAATGGTAACTTCAATAGAAAGAAATGAGAAGCAACACCCTTCACCTTGTGTGGTGAAGGGTATTTATAGTACAAGAGATATAGAACCCTTGTTGGGTCGTCTAGGCCTAAAGGGCTTTCTACTTGGTCTTTAGCCCAATATCTAGGCCCAATTAGCTTAAAGTAATTCCTGTAAAACTACGTTTTCCTATACAAGGCTTGGGAATAGTAGTGACCATCACTTTACATAAAAACACGGCTAACAATCTCCCCCTAAGGGGTGGTCATCAAATTTATGCATTCACTTCTTGTGACGTCTTGAGTCTTGGAGCCTTGTGTTCTTGTGAATTCTTTTGAAGATCCTTCTGCATGCTAGTGATCTTGGATCTTGAACTTCAACTTGATATTCTTTGACAAAATACTGATATCTTGGTCTTTGTCCTTGATTTGTCTTGATTACTAAGATCTCTAAATCTTCATCCTTGAATCTTATGCCGACTTGCGATCTTGTGTCTCCAACCTCATGCTCAAGGTCTTGAAAGCTTGCTAACAGTCTCCCTTAACATTTTACTTAGACGTGATTGCTTGTACCACTTGTTAGATTGAATTACTTGGACCACTTGATGGAGCAATAATACTTGGTCAACATAGAAGATGTAACATTGTTCTTTTGAGGAAGGGCTTGTACATCAGAGTTTTGCGGAAGATTTGGATTCATGTACTTAAGCTTTCATCATATATTTATCTTTGATGATTTGAGCATGAGGTGATGAATCTTGACTCAGCTGGAATGAGGTTGTAACGCCATCACTTATACCTGAAAATTGATGTTAGTGATAAACAAAAGATATAGACGAATATGGCTTTGTCATTCGTCAGAGTTCGGTTACATTAACCTCCGGTTCTGTGAGGACCGTTTCACAGTATAAAGTACTGTACCTGTGATCAGGTAGATTCATTATAAGAACCTCCTTGACATGATTTCCAGCTCAAAGTGTTAGATCCTCTAACGCAGGTGCATTAGATTCACTGCACTTGCTAGTATCTCATTATCGGACACCTCAATGCAGGCTACCTCACTAATAGTATTGCTACTAATAGAACGGTAAGAGTGAATCACCGAATTACTATTTTAATGATTGAGTCGTCAATTCGTTTACTGGATCAATGTTCGATATCCAGTTGACACAAGCTTGATTCATTTAGAATCTCGCAAGTCACCTATCGCATAGCTGTTTGATGTTGACTCTAGAAGGATTTCCATTCATCACTGTGAGTACTTAAGAGTATCACTCTGAATGTTCTGGAAATTATCACAAGAATAATGCGTAGGACTCTTTAATACCAAATGTTGTATAATGATGTACGGCATTTTGTATATTGGAATTTGTGTCCTAGTGAGATTTTTGATTGATCTTGATGGCTCTAGACTCTGTAAGTGCACATTGGTTATTTGATAATCGGAGGCTAGAGCAGACTGTCACCTTTTCAATATCAACGATCTCGGAATGAGAAAGCCAATAGAAGCGTGCTGATCTCTGTGAGAAATGAAACAAACTTCTTTTGAGAGAAGCCTGAGTAGCTGGGATGGGTTGTGATTTGCATCACTGGGTCTATGATGACTTGCCTTCAATACCAGAATCATCATTGTGATTACCGATAGATTATGCATTGACTCGGTTTCTGCCTAAAGTTGTATGGAGGGCTTCTTTATTTACACCCTTTATCCTTACAATTCTTTTTTATTCTTCAACCCCTTCAATGTTATTCCAACGCATCCTCATTATCACCATGTTGGGATTGTTCCGGTGATAACTCATGCCTTGGATAATATTCTTCCCGATCTCACTTTACTCCTTTTTTCAATCATACCTAAGGACTTATACTCTATCTAATGGAGTGTCCCTGGGTAGATCCCTCTAATTCTGGCTGGATCATGGAACAAATATACCTATTCTTAACCGCCTTATAACACCGTAAGAAACAACAGTTGGTCGGTCTTTGGGTATTGCCACGAAGATCCATAAAACCATTTGATAAAATCAATCAACGTGTCTGAGAAATCATTCATGACACATTGAGAATTTTTAGAGTCACCAAAAAGCTCCCCCTACACATATGCACCATATTATGAAAGAGTTTTGCACATGCGAGGTTTGAGAATGCACTTATAGATCAAATATCTTATCCATTATTAAGCCATATAGATCACATTTTAATCACTATTCTCCCCTTTAAAAATTGCATATGTGTTGACAATTTTTTTTACTTAACAAGTGAATTAAAATACAAGTTAACGCACGTTGATTCACTTTTAATCTAATCAAAACAATAGGAGAACAGAAAAGCATGCCGAAAGAACTAATTATTATACTCCCCCTCAATAATAGATTAGAGAGAAACTTTGGAGTGGGAGTTTGTTGAGCATACAATTTTGAAAGAATTTGAAATTTCTTTTAGATGAAAATATCTTGAAAAATTGTGCTCAACAGGAAAATGATTTTTATATTTATCTTATTGATTATCATTTCCTTGGTACTTCTCTTGAGCATTCAAAACTCTGAATGTTTATATGACATTGCTCAAGACCGAGAAGATATGAACTTCCCGTTGTTTAGGAATAATGTGCATAAATGAACATTTTTCTTTCTTTAGACACCGAGTCCCAAGCTGACATTTACTTAGAAGTCGTAGAAAAAGATTTGAAGAGACATGTTTTAAAACTTTTAAACTCTCGCTCGAACTTCATTTACACACACGTGTCAATATTAATCGACATTTCTAGGTGCGTAAATGTTATCGATTGTCGAGAGGCATGTCGAAGAAGATTATTTTTGGTAATTTTGAAATTTTTTGATTTTATATTTTGCTTTTATAGGTTTTATAGTTTTATATTTTGTTTTTCTGATAAATATATACAAAGAATTAATGTGATTTTGCAAGACGTTTAAGTTCTTGTGGAGACAAACTGCGCATTTCGAGGCGACGAACCAAATAATTAAATCTATCCACTGTAAGGGCTTTGGTGAAGAGGTCGGCCAATTGATAATCAGTCTTGACAAAATACAGTTCAATCGTACCATCTTGCACATGATCCTTGATGAAATGGTAGCGGATAGCAATTTGTTTTGTTCTTAAGTGTTGGACCGGGTTGCAGGATATGGTTATGGCTGATTTCAAATCACAATAGATAGGAATCTTGTTAAAGTGAAAGCCATAGTCCGTCAGATGTGTCCGCATCCAAATGACTTGGGCACAACAGGCGGATAGAGACACATATTCTGCTTTCGCGGTTGACAGCGTCGTACAGTCTTTTTTCTTTGGGGACCAGCTAACCAACTTTTTACCTAAGAATTGAGCTCCACCGGAAGTACTCTTGAAGGTGTCTTTACATCTCGTATAATCAGCATCTGAAAATCCGGTTAGTTCAAAACCATAATCCTTCGTATACAAGAGACCCATATTAACGTTTCCTCGGAGATAACAAAAGATCCTTTTAACCTCCTTGAGGTGCTTCTTAGTTGGCTTAGCCTGGTACCGAGCACATAATCAAGTAGCATGTACAATGTCTGGTCTACTTGACGTAAGATACATTAGGGCACCTATCATGCTACGATATTTTGTTGCATCGACTAGCATCCCGTTTTGATCTTAGTCAAGTTTGTCTTTGATCTACATTGGAGTACCAACGGGATCTGACATGTCCATTTCATACTTTTTAAGGATTTCAAGCACATAATTGGACTGGTTTATAAAGATGCCCCAGGGGGATTGGTTAACTTGTAGACCAAGAAAAAACATAATTTCCCCCCATCATCGACATTTCGAAGCAGCTTTTCATAAGGTCAACAAATAGTTGGGTGTACCTAGGGTTTGTAGAACCAAAGATAATATCATCTACATAGACATATACCACTAAGATGTCATCGTCGAAGCTTCTTATAAACAGAGTAGGATCAATGGTGTCTTTAGAGAAGTGATTCTGCAGGAGAAACTTTGACAATTCATCGTACCACGCCCTTGGTGCTTGCTTTAGCCCATATAATGCCTTCTTTAACTTGTAGACATGGCTTGGATGATCAGCATCGATGAAACCTTTAGGTTGACACACGTACACGTCTTTTTTTAACGATCCATGCAAGAAAGCCGTTTTCATGTCCATTTAGAAGACAATGAACGATTTGTGTGTAACATATGCCAAGAATATCCTGATAGCTTCAATCCTAGCAATCGAAGTGAAGGATTCCTCAAAATTGATTCCTTCCTCTTGGCGGTACCCTCTCATGACAAGACGAGTCTTGTTTCTAATGACCGTGTTTTCTTCATCATGCTTGTTCTTGAATAGCCATTTCAGAGTAAAAGCTTTAACGTTGTTACGTAGAGCAACTAACTCCCATACATCAAGCCTTATGAATTGAAGTAGTTCTTTTTTGCATTGATTCAATCCAAGCAGGGTCGGTCATAGCTGTTTGACAGTTGTTGGTTCCATAATGCTTACAGTTAGAGTGTACATGCACATGTCACCATCTATTTTTAACTAATTTTGTGTCAAAACTGGTCGTGAGGGTTCTCCTATCACTTGTTCTAAGGGATGATCCTTAGTTCATTGATATTCATGTTGGTACGGTTGATAAAAGGTATGCATGTTCGATGGATCCACATAATGAGAAGATGATTTGGCTGAATCTGTGGATACTGAAGCAAAAGGATTTATAAACGTATTCCCATCGATCATAGCAATCGGAACATTGTCAGCAATAGTTTTGGGTTGGAGTTGTACTTGATCATCTTGTTGCTAGACATGTTGTTATGGTTCTAGCTCGTCAACATCCTGTGAAGTGTTTGAAAAATCTACAGCTTGAGAAGATGAATTTGTTAGGGTCGGTGCAGAGTCTGCTGTTGTTGTAGTTGCAGTTGGAGTCAGAAGAACTTGAGGTGCTTGAGTAGTAGGAGTAGTTCTTGGAGCAGCTGACGGTTGACCACCAATATAATCATCATACATTGTTTCAAACAAGAGATCCAAATCACGTTCAGTTGGGTTTTGAGATGTTATTTTTGACGAAGCATATGTAAGTGCGAGTCCGGAACTGATTTGTCCAGGAGTCATGCTTTGAAGTCCGGGTTTTGAACTGCTTTGTTCAAAAGTCATTGCTGAAAGCTCATCGAACGTAACGTTCATCGTCTCCATGATTTTCTTTGTCCTTCGATTGTATATTCTGTAAGCACATGAATTAGTAGCATATCCAATGCAAATCCTATATCACCTTTTGCACCAAGTTTCCTAAGATCTTCGCGATCATTCTTGGAGTAACAAAGAGCCCCGAATACATGTTGAAAGGAGATATCCGGTTTTCTACCGTTAATAAGTTCGTATGGTGTTTTGTCAAATCAACGGTGAATGATGGAGTGGTTTTGAGGGTAACACGCAGTAGCAACCGCTTCAGCCCATAAGAATACAGAGCACAATAAAAAATCAACATAGTTCTAGCAGCCTCTACTAACATCCGGTTTCTACGTTCCACGACTCCATTCTGTTGAGGTGTTCTAACAGAAGACGATTGGTGAGAGATGCCAACACTGTCAAAGTATTCTCGAAGTACTTGATTCTTGAATTCTGTGCCGTTATCGGTTCTTATAGTGATGACTGGAGCTTGCAGAAGAACTGTAATTTTCTTTAGGAATGTCTTTATCACTTCTGGTGCTTCATCTTTTGATCTGAGAAAATGTACCCAAGTATAACGAGAGTAATCATCCACAATCACCAGAACATACCGCTTTCCATTGATACTTACGACTCTCGTCGGTCCACACAAATCCATATGGAGAAGGTGTAACCTCTGCTTTGAGTTTGGAACGGGTTTGGGAGGATGAGAAGCCTTTTTGCTTTTTCCTTGCTCACAAGAGGGACAAAGATGTTCTTTATGATATTTGAACTTTGGAAGACCGGTGACAAGATCGTTTCTGGCAAGGTCATTTATGGTGTCGAAATTGAGATGGGATAAACTTTGATGCCATAACCAAGATTTTGTAGAAGTAGCACGAAGCAGAGGCCATTTCATAAAGATTAATGGTGTAAAGGTTTGTTGTACGACTTCCTTTCAACAAATTAACTCCATCGAGATTTCTGATGAAACAGGTTTTCCTTCGAAATGCGATCTCTAAATCTGAATCACAGAACTGTCCAACCGAGAATAGGTTGTACCCCAAGCCCTCAACAAAGTAAACCCTGACGATCAAAATATTTCCCCACTGAAGATCGCCATAACCCAGAATTGCAGCAACATGATCATTTCCAAAGCGGACGGTTCCTAAGAACTTCCATACAAAGTTTATTAGGAGCTTCAGATTTCCTGTCATGTACTTTGAGCAACCCGAGTCGACGCACCATAAACAAATTTGGACTACCTGTAAAAAAAGGTAGAATTTGGAAACCAAATTCTTATAGGTTCCCGAGGGTTAGAAGTACATGCATT
This sequence comes from Tanacetum coccineum, assembly GCA_026074375.1. NCBI lineage: Eukaryota > Viridiplantae > Streptophyta > Magnoliopsida > Asterales > Asteraceae > Tanacetum > Tanacetum coccineum. Next base: position 8,995 of record BQNB010050113.1, on the reverse strand, counting down.
ATCACCTACAGAAATGTCAGATTGACACTCAGATTCACTGAATGCAATTATTTTTCCTTTAAGGTCAAAGATTCTTCTAGTTGGTGACCACCTAAGGCAAGTTCTAGGTTTGCTGGGCTTAAGTGAAGCAAGTTTTTCTTTGGACCCTACCTTGTTAGGTTTCCTGACCTTTGGCATGTGTTTCGTTTGATTTGAAATATTTGAAACATTTTCCTTTTGTTTCTTACCACGAGAAATTCATGTCATTTACATAATTAAGCACACAGACATCATGATTAGCAGTAATTAAACATTGCTTACACATAGCACAAACAAATTCAGATTTAGCATTCTGAATAGCAAGCTTAACGTTATTACATTCAGATGACATATGTTTCTTATTCTTAGAAAGTAGTAAATTCCTATGGTATTCTTCTACTTCAACTTCTTTTTTTCTTGAGGCAACTACTTGTAGACGCAGAGGGGACCCTATCATTCTTTGTATTGCTCCTAGGCTGTGTTTTTCTAGTCTTAGCAGTGCGTTCTACTCCTGTAGAAGATAAACCATTTAAATTAGGATTCACATTTTCCTGAGGAGTGACATGAGATTGTGAAGCAGTGATTAGTGTTGTCCTAATGCTTGCTCCAGGTTTGTTAGGCATAATATTGTCTACCCTAGAAGTTTGAGAAGGATTAATTCTAAACATTCCTGGGGCAATCACCTTATCATTTTTCACAATGGTGGATTCTCGAGTAGAAGGTGCCGAGTTGGAAGTGACTGGTTTGGACAAAGCATTCGTCTCATCAACTTTGGGAATCACCGAAGATTTTGGAAAAAGAGTGACAACATAAAGTTTTGATTGAGAAGAAGAAGGTGGTTTTCCCAAGATTGATTGCTTTGCAAACATAGTGTTCACACTCGTACCTTTTGAGATGGCTTTTTGTTCAGCAAACTTGGTATGTAACTGGGCTCTTAATGTGGCATTTTCATATATTGTATCATTGAGTTTTTGTTGCAAAGAGTCAGTTATGATTTTGGTTTGAGCCCGTGTCACTTTGATAGAGTCAAACTGGTTTTTGTAAATTGTCTTAAGGTGTTCATTTTCCTTAGCATAACTCAAAACCTGAAACTCTAAGGATACATTCTCATCTTCAAGTTTCCGAGACAAAAAATCAAGGGTATTTGATGCACATTGAGTATTAATACTCTTACCCTTGAGATCTCCCAACTGAGCTTGCAATCGTTCGATTTGATTTTGCATGTCATGGTAAGCTTTATCGTACAAAATTTTGTCATATTTGCATTCATTACATTTGGTGTAACAATCGTTCCAAAGTTTAGCATATACCGTTTCCTTTTTAATGATACAATTTTTCATCTTTTCTTTCGTACGAGCAAGCTCAGTTTGGAGATTTGATGAATCTACAACAAAATTATCTTGCACAATAGACATAATATCTTGACTGGCAACTGTTCTTAAGAGACGTTCAATTTCACGTTCCAAAACCTTTATCTTATCAAGAGAATCGTCAGCTTCCTTTGCAAGAGATTTGAAGTCTTTAACAAATTTGGCTGCCTCCTTCACAAAGTGATTGTCTGAAAGTTTGGTACCCATGGCGTCAAACATGGTTAACATTTAGGAACATTTCGTCGTTAAAAATTTGTGAATCTCTTGATGTGTTGAGGATGACACATTTGTAACGTTTCCATTCATTCTATGGGCTGATCCGGCTTTTGAAATTGGCTTCAAATCTCTCTCATGTACTTGACTTTTCTGTTACTTGTCGGTTTTGGCTTGTCTTTTGCTCTTTTGACTTTTTTATTGGCAAAATCCTGGGTATTTTTTATATACAATTTAACACTTATCACACTTCTTCACGTTACTTTGATTTTTAAGAAACAAAAACCTCTGAAAGTTTATTAATCTTTGCATAATTTGCCGGTTTTATTTCTTTGTTCAATTGTTGCATTTTTAAATGACTCTCTTGAGCAAGTTGCAGTGTCTCCTCCGAATCATACATAGCAGGAGGATCATGCTTTTCAAGTAATACTCTACCATTATACAAACTCTGTTGTTTCTGCTGAGCTTGCTTGAGATAAAAAGGATTCTGATAACCTAAGGCCATTTTCTGTTCAGTGTGGTAAACCGAGTTTGGCTTAGGTGTAAGCATGTGCATCGTTTGAATCGATTGACCCATTTTAACCAAAATGTTATCTAATTCCTTTATCTTTTTGTCAGATTGAATAAGTTTATCAAGAAGTTCGTCTTCGCGTATTTTGAAATCAAATTTCAACTTTTCTTTTCTTCTTGAAGAAGAGAAACAGTTGATCTTTCTTTTGAAAGCAGGTTATTTAGATTTGCAATTTCCTCATTTAAAGCCGTTATTTGTTTACCAGAACTTAAGTGTAGAGTATTTATCTTTTTATTCAAACATTGTTCCGGATAAACAGACTTTCCATAACCGGTTTCAAGCTCATCAAATTTTGCTTTATTGATTTCAAAACTCTTTTCTTGACCCTTATATCTAGCAAGCTCAATGGTCAAATCGGTATTAGTTTCTTTCAACTTGCGATTGACCATGTTCACTTTCTCAACCTCAACAGCTAAATTATTAAATAATGATTCATAATGAGCATGTGTTTCCTCAATGGTAGTAGAATGATGTTGTATTGTTCCTCCACTTTGTTTCCAACTAGAATCCACATAGGTAACATTGCTATTATTATGTTAAATCTAGCGTGGTTCTAAAATAGGCTCGAGTACTTCAATATACTGCTCTTCTTGAGTAAACATATTGAATATATCATTATCATGGTAATTTAGAGATACAGGTACCTCAGATATGCCATCTGAATCATAGATATGAGCTTGGCCAATCTAAATACCCGAGGTTGATGCTTGCTGCAAATTAGCCATCAAAATGCATTTTGCATTGACTTCCACAATCTTATCGATATCCACTGTAGCAGCCATGAGATCAAATACTTCAGCTTGGAGTTGCACCCATGCTTCTTCCTTTTGAGCAATCAGCAACTGAGTCTGAAGATAAGCAGCATCCCTTCTCCTTGGTTTGACACTACAATTCCTAGCCAAATGACCGAACCCTCGACAGATGTAACACTTGATCCGATTTCCATTGTTCCTATTACCATTACCCTCAGCCCGTGCTGCTACAACATTACCATTCCCATTCTGAATTGCATTCGGATTTGCAATCCCTGGAACAATAATAAGCCCTGGCTAATTTCCAACATTTTGAATACCCGGATTCTGAACTGCATTCGAAACAACCTGATTCCCGACATTGTGTGTTGCATTGTACCCATTCTGATTCCCTGCAATCTGCCTAGCATATTGTCTAAACTGATTCCCACCATTACCTTGAACCACCTGCATCTGTCTATCTGGACCTATATTCTTACCCGGCTGAGCAATCTACCTATTTCGAGGGTTTGATGAAATTCTCTGGTTGTTGTTGGTTGGTGTAGAGTAGTTAAGTTTGAACGCCTTAGCAATTAGAACAAGTGCCGTGTTCATTGCAGTTGTGGGATCTGATATGTCTTCAAGATTTGGCATTGGTTGTCGCATGTAGTTCTGGTTAAATGATGGTTATGAGATAAAGTTGTTATTAGGTGGTAAGTGTTGCATGTTGGTAATTTAAGATGAATAATCTTGGTGAAACACTGGATTGTTGTAAGGAGTGTGAGAGTGTGCCATTAATGCTAAGGGATCATGTGATTTTGCATATCGTTTTGCTCTGATTTCATTCACCTCAGCTTGATTGAATTTTAGAAAATCATACAATTGAGTGTAGTCTACTTCATACAAATTCTTTGTTTGATGAACAACAGTGACTGATCGATTCCATTCTGGTTGGAGATTGTTTAAGAACTCGAGATTGCTAGCTATCTTTTCTGGAAAGTGTTTTTCTCTAGAGAAATCATTCATTAACTTCGAGAAGAGACGATAGTACGATTCAATTGATTCCCCTTCAGTAGATGTGGACTTTTCCCATTCATTGAACAACTTAGCCTTCTTCTCTTGAGCACCAATAGTGGAACCTTTCATCATCTGTTCAACACGTAACCAAATTTCCTAAGCTGTCTCACAACTGTCTACAGCAGCATAGATGTCTTCGGGAAGACCCACGAGGATAGTTCGAATTGCTTGATCATCAGCTTCCACTTGTTTTGCTTCCTTGTCAGTGAGTTCATCATCTGTCTGCTCATGTGAAGATGCGGCTATAGGTGGTACACTGTTGGGATCATCAGGTTCATGGATAATTCGTCTTACATAGGGACCATTATTGATTGAATTGATAAGCAATTTCCCATTATGTTTACTCTTTGCATAACGAAGAAGACGTGAAGACCATGGAACATAGTTATCTTTATTGAGCATAGGTGGACGTGTTTCAGAACTAGCAGCATAAATGTCTTGTTGAGTCAACATTGCAAAAGTTATGTGAAACGATATAGAAGGATCGTTTTAGTTATTAGTGGTTGTGAGTTGTTCCTTGATTAAGATTAAGTCCTTGAAAAATCAGTGTATAGATCACCTAAGGGAATGGTATAAATCGCCGCAAATTCTATGGTATAAAGCGCCCCCAAATTAGGTATAAATCACCCCAAGTAAATGGTATAAATCGCCCCTAAGTTTTGTATAGATCGCCCACAAAATTGGTATAAATCGCCCCTAATTTTGGTATAAATCACCCCCTTAAGTTGGTATAAATCGCCCCCTTAAAGTGTATAAATTGCCCCCCTTAAGTTGGTATAAATCGCCCCTTAAACTGTATAAATCGCTGGCTTCAGAAAGGTATAAATCGCTGGATTCAGAATGAATAAATCGCTGGATTAAGAATGTATAAATCGCGGTATACAAACTGGTATAAATCGCGGGATTCAGGATGGTATGAATCGCCTAAATAATGCCAAAATGTACTTTTACATTTTGTACCCTTTGATTAAGACCTTCTTCTTCACACCAAAAAGCCACGAAAAATACAAAAAAAAAGATAGAATAAGCACAAGATCAAGCTACTTTTGACACCTTATAAGCCACGAAAAAGCACAAGAATAAGCTTGAATAAGCTTGTTTAAAACCTTTTCTTTCAAGAACTTGTATACCAAATGACTTAATCAACCAAAAGAACTTTTAAAGCGAAAATAAGCTTAAAACACAATATAAGCACGAAAAGCTTTAAGCTTTTTTGAGAGGAATGGAAACAAAAACAATAAGCCGAAGCTTCTAGTCCCAAAACTCTATTAAGCTATACCAAAGAAACGAAATAAGCAAGACTAAAACCAAGAATAAGCTCGAAATAAGCTTCCAAACAACCCAAAAAGGCCACTAACAACTCCCTGGCTCTTGATACCACATGTTAGCATATACCATTTCACATATTATCACACGAAAATAAGAAGATAGTTTAGAGAGAGAGAGAGACGTGTTGAGAGAAAGAGAGGAAGAGAGAATGAGAGAAAGATGGTAACTTCAATAGAAAGAAATGAGAAGCAACACCCTTCACCTTGTGTGGTGAAGGGTATTTATAGTACAAGAGATATAGAACCCTTGTTGGGTTGTCTAGGCCTAAAGGGCTTTCTACTTGGGCTTTAGCCCGATATCTAGGCCCAATTAGCTTAAAGCAATTCCCGTAAAACTACGTTTTCCTATACAAGGCTCGAGAATAGTAATGACCATCACTTTACATAAAAACACGGCTAACACTTTGTATAAAGTACGGCGTACTTCCCCTGAATTTTCAGTTATAAATTTTAAAAACTTTTCAATTTCCAGAATTCTAATCATAGTAACCCTTTCTTTACTAATTAACATGTCATGATTAATAGGAAAAATCAGTTTAATGATCATCAATATAACACAATTATGCATATAATTAATATTTTATTTTTACATTAATGAGTCTTTGGTATTGAATAAACTTTATTTTGTAATGGCAAGAGTCATATAACCAGTTAAAAAGTAATAATTTATAACTTAATTCATTTAAAACAATTATGCAAAAAGTCATAGTAATCCAAATATTCTCTTGTTTTATAACTAAATTTTTATTATAACCATCTAAAGTATTTTCATATAACATAAAACAGATAACAATTAACACATAATCAGTAATAAACATATACACAAACTTGATTAATGAAAAGAAATATTTTTGTAATTTTTTAATTTTTATATACGAACTACACATATGCATAAATCCAACAACTAAAATCACAAAGATAGAAATTTTCATGTTTTCAGAAGTAGATTCAAACATTAGGAAAGGTTGGTTTTTATTTTGTTTTGAGTCAGACTGCTTTTGTTTGAAATTCTTCAAAAAGTGCGACGTACTTCTGAGTTTTTCAGAAAAACCGGCGTACTTAAGAATAAGTGCGCCATACTTTCTGCAAAAAAAATACAAAAAATGGTTTCAGTTTTCCAGAAAACTATACGACGAGGTGGTAAAATTTGTGCAAAACTATCAGAAAACTTAAAGAGAAACTATATCAATCCCTGGCAGCGGCGCCAAAAACTTTGATGTGTTAAGAAAGCTTTAAATTTATATTAACTAGCTTCACTAAAATTCAAGTAACACACGGGTAAAGTATAACCCCCATATGTAGTATAGATTTAGGGTAAGACCAGGTCGTTCCACGGGATTGGTGTTTCTTAGAAAGCTAATTGGTTTTGCAAAAGGTATCTTTAAGATTTGTCACGAATCTAAAGATAAAAGGACATGATTTTCTTTTATATTTCAAGTTATTAAAATGATGTTTATTTGGGATGAGAACAATGAGGACAAACAAGCAAATAACAATGCAAACACGATTTTAAGCATAAAAGTATGAATAAACGGTTAGTCATTCAAACATTTAACTATTTTATATAAGAAAGAATCATTTCGGCCTTTAATCTTTAATATATAAAACGCATGAAGATTGATTCGTGTATGAAGGTGACAATGATAAAATTCCGTTAATCAAGTTCGTTAGACGTACGATTAAGTATTAAACGTGTGCATATCCGGTTTGATAAACATTTTACTAGTCAATTCTCACAAGACTAATATCGAATTATTCATAGACAAATATCACGAAATGTAAACACAACGGTAGAGTCTTTCCACCTATATCCACCATATATGATTAATCGAACATATAACAAGCATCCGGATAATCAAACATCGAATTTCATCAAGATCATATTCATAAGCATAAGTGTTAAAGCATGTTCATATCGTTATTCCATTTTAAGCCCAAACAAACATATACGACTACTCCATAATCATGAAATCAAAACACATAATAAGCATGATGAATTCAGTAAAGATCATATTCAAAAGAGAAACAAGATTATACCAATTCTAAAAGCAAATGATGGTGTTTTACAAGTGTTTTCCCAAATGGAAACAATATGAAACCCAAAAACTATAAACAATTCTGTCACAATAGCTTATTGCTTTGAATTATACTTCACTACTACTCGCTTGAATGGATTAAAACCTGGAAACTTGATGAACCAAGAACAAGTTCAACAATTTCCCCAACTTTCTTTCTAACTTTGATTCTAACTTGATTATGTGATTGTAAGTTGTTGTGTGTGTCTCAAAAACCTAAGACAGGCCTCCTTTTATAAGCTTGAAGTCGTGGGTTAGGGATAAGTAAAAGGCCACACCATGGCTAATCATAATGATTTTAAGTAACTGCAGGCTGAAGGGCGCCGTACTTCCTAGAAAGTATGCCGTACTTTGGCTAGCATTTAAGTTCTCTCTCCCCGATCTCAAGTACGACGTACTTCATTAAAAGTACGCCAGTTTTGGCTTCATCACATTTAATTCTTTGTTTTCTTCTTTCTAGATCCTTCATTTGACGATCGTTAGAGTATTTAACGAGCATTCTTTGCGTTTTTAGTCCTTCTTGTATTTCTTCGGTCCTGAAACAACTATTACATAACTAAGTATCTAAACACACGATATTTACTACATTTATATAGATAAATCACTATTTTATGAGGGATAATTTATGTATATTTGGAGCGTTATCAAATCCCTCCATACTTAGCTTATTGCTTGCCCTCAAGCAATCAAAGCGAAAGTACTTCATTTTTTATAAGTGGAAGAATAAACAAGTTAATGATCATAAGCAGAAGATAACGCGACAAAGCAACTCGCGAATTTTCAAGCAATAATTTTATTTCACTCTCGCTCAAATTTAGTGAAGTATATATGATTGGTAAGTCACTCAAACGCTCAGTCATGATTCATTCAAATTGCCATATGCTTGAACAAGAAACTAAACTAAACCGACATGGCATAAGCACCATCAAAAGAGAGGGTTTTATTTTGTAATATGAAATTTTTATGTGGTGGGGATATTTTTGGTTTGTTTTGGTGTTTCCAGGCTTAAAATGTCAAAAAGGTTTATAATAAAATCATAATCAACAATATACTAACTTCCTCCTTCTTTTTACATCACTTTTTGACTTATTTTTGCCTTACTACTTTTTATACTATTCTTTCTTTCTCTTGGGGATATTTGCTTTCCCCCATACTCATGATAAGCATACTACTTCAAATGAAACTTGAAGTTTGCCACCTTCGCACTTCATTATAATAGCAATACCAATTTTAACGTGCAAGAATACATACGGATATTGCGTCAAATAATTTAATCATAACTTTTGACAAAGGTTAGGTTAAGTGTTGGTTTTGTTTTATTTTTATTCAGTATCGAGCACTAAATGTGAGTGCTAATAATAGGTTTACCTCTTTATCAGAAAATGTCTATAACACGCGAACGTGATCTCACTGCGGTTTCGTAAAGATTTAAACCACCGACACACTCATAATTTTAAACCGATAACAATACTCCAGAAAAGGCGACAAAATCACACATGCTCGAGTAAATCTATAAACGAGACACATGCAATTACTCAATTCCTTAACTTGAGAAAGCTATAGGCAAAAATTATTTCCACAAGATTTGAAGGTGGACCTTACATTTTTGGAG